>PVJA010039396.1:0-19190 GCA_004027025.1 Myocastor coypus | reverse complement strand
TTGGACATAGTGATTCTCCTGTCTAAGCCTCCCCTCACTGGGATTACAAGTGTGTGCCCCCATGCCTGGTTCCCAGCTGGCTCTCTGCCATGTCATGCAGTACTAGGGATTGAAACTGGGTCCTTGCACTTGCCGGGCAGATGCTTAAACCACTGAGCTATCTCCCTTGCCCACCAGTGGCTTTTAAACTCCTGCCACTCAGAATTTCTTTATTTCCTATTCCCGCCCCCCCCCCTCAAAAAAACTATCTGAACTCTTTTCATTGTTGACCAGAGCTCATCCACATCTGCCTCCCTCCCAGGTCATGACCATGTGAATAGAGGGCTGTATTGTGTCTGTTTCTGTGCCTTTCACAGCCCACTATTGTGCCTCAGTGCTATACAGATTTATTAATCCAGTGGGATTTTTATGACTTGGTGAAAATTTTATTCACTTACATATTAATCTGTTTTCTTTAGTTGAATTTATTTCAAAAAATGACCACCCAAACCCTGGCCTGTAACAGCCAGGGTACCAAGAATACTAAATGAATATTGTATAATCCTGTGTAAGGAAGTTGTGTCTTGTTTAACTATGATAACGTTTGAATTGTACTAGGTTACACCAGAGGGAAATGTTGAATAGCAAGGGGCCTTGGAGGTGTGCCCTGACCTCTGGCAGCCAGCCTCAGCCTGGTCTACACACAGGAATCGCTGGAGACCTTTAAAAAATGCTGACACATGGATGCCTGGCACAGAAAATCTGGGTGTGGCCTGGGTGTCCTTAGACAGTTTCACCTGATTCTGGTGGGCAACCCAGGTCACGGCCTGCATAGTGATTAACATTCAGTCGCATTCTCACACCACCTCAGGACTCCAATTCAGTAGATTTATGGAGCCTAAGTGTCAATTTTTAGCAGAGCCCTCTAGAAAATTTTGGTATGATTGGACTTCAGGATTTCCTTGGTAAAATATTACTGGGAGAGATTTGCCCATATACAAATGTGGTAAATTTGCTTTTTATACAAGTCATTTGTGTTCTTTGAATATTGTATAGTTTGCAGTTTTCTCCATAAAAATAATCCTATATATTTTTGACTTGCATTTTTTTGTGTGTATATGTGGAACTGGAGATTGAACTCAGGACCTTGCACTTTCCAGGCAGGCACTTGTGCCCCTGAGCTATCTCCTCAGCCCAATCCTATATATTTTTAAGTTTTATTTAAGTCTTTAATAATTGATAGCTAGGTATTTAATAATTTGATTTTATCTTTATGTATAGAGTGTGGTCAGGATCAAAATTTTTCCCACCATGTGAAAAGCCATTTATTCCATGCCCCTTTAAGAAGTTTGCCTTGTTGCCACTAATCTGCGATATCTCTTCTGTCACAAAAGGGCCACAAATGCTTGAATATTATTTCTGAGCTCTTCTTCTATTCCATTAATTTTCTCTAATGCCATATATATATATATATATATATATATATATATATATATATATATAAATTTTTAGGGAAGGGTCTACAGGGTGTTCAGAGTCTCACTACTAGATTGGACTCATAGTGATCTACCTATTTACAGCCTCCCAAGAGCTGGGGCCACAGGCGTGTGCCACCATGCCCATTATCAACTGTCGTTTCAGCGTATCCTGGGGAAGGAGCAGGCACAGCAGGCTGGGGCATGAACCCCAGGCCCTACGCCTGCTTGCAGGTGCTTTAATCTGCTGAGCTATTTGGCCCGCCCTTTTTTTTCTAAGCTATCTTTTAATTGCTCCTATGGTGAGAGTTCGTTGTTTTTTTGTATTTATTATTATTCAGACATATTGTTTTTACAAATTCATCTTATATTTAGGAAAGTTAATAGACCTCAGTTACTTTTGCTTGAAGACGTTGTCTGTAAAGGTGATGTATGTTTTTAGCAAATAGCAACTTATTATCTTTCTTTCCAATATTTATGTATCATGTAGTTTAAAAGAGTGTGTGACAGTAGATGTCTTTGGGTTGGGACATGGATTGGAAATGTTGACAATTCAGTCTGAGATTTGCTTGGTGTTTTTGTTTTTTTTAAATTGGTTTCTTTATAACATCATTTTTTAGAGGTTTCTAAAAATGCAGATGGGTATTGAAATTTATTGAATGTTTTTTCTACATCAACTGAGACGATCATAATTTTTTTAAACAGTTAATAGATTTCTTCCTGATATTAAACCAACTTTACATTCCTGCTACAGATAAAAAAATATTTGTTGATTAGGTTAAAATGTATTTTATTATGCTGAATTTGTTTTGCTATTTTTATTTAAAATGCTTGCTTATATATTCAGGAGCCAAGTTGCTCTAAATTTTTCCCTCCTGTGTTGATCTTGTGCAATATTGTGATTAAAGTTATAAAATTCAATGGATAGATTTCCTCCTTTTCAGTTCCGTGGGACAGTCTGTTTAAGGCAGACTGCTCCTGAAACAGCTCCCAAGGTTGTTCTCTGCACTTGGCTTGTTCATGAAAAAGAAATTTACTGCCAATTTGCTCCCTTTAATAGTGACTCGTGGGCCAAGGAAATAGCTCAGTGGCATAAGTACCTATCTGGAAAGCTCAAGGTCCAGAGTTTGGTCCCTGATACCACAAAATAAATAAATAAATAAATAAATAAATAAGTTTTTTCTTTATCCAATCTTGGTAATTGATACTTTTCTGGGGAAAAAAAATCCATTTTTTTCTAATTAAAACATTTATTCTAATTAAAACAGCCCAGCAGGATGGCTCAGTGGTCTAAGGTGCCTGCTTAGGATAGCTTAGGCGGCTGTAAGGACCGTGGTTCGATCCCCGGCACTACATGCTGCACCAGCCCTGGCCATAGGGCAGGCTGAGCCAGCCATAAAAATAAATAAACAAACAAAAGTTCTGAAACAAGAAAAATAAATAAATAAATAAAAACTTTTATTGACACAAAATTAATCATAACATTATCTTGTGAGTTAAAAAAACTACTCAGCAGTAGCTATGTTTCATTCTTTTTTTTTTTTTTTTTGTGGGACCAGGGTTCAAACTCACGACCTTGCACTTGCCCAGCAGGCACTTGTGCCTCAGAGCTATCTCCCCAGCCCCTCTGTTTCATTCTTCATACTTAATATTAATTGTTGCCTTCTCTCTTTTATTTTCAAGGTTAGTTTTCTTGGGGTCAATTTTTCTTCGTTTCAAATACTAAAATTTTGGTGTTATTGATTATCTCTCTTTTTTTAAGAAATTTCACTGTCTTACTGTTTCCTTTCTTCTTATGTTCTGAGAGATAAGCATAGGCCAGGGCATGCCTTACAGCCTTACAGTCTGTTTGCTTTGATAGTGAACCATATCACTGGGGGAACCCTAGAAGAAAACAAAATATTTTTATTTGAATTGCATATAATTCTTGGGGGCCAAGGGGCTGGAGAAATAGCTCAGCAGCCTAAGTGTCTGACTGGCAAGCACAAGGTTCTGAGTTCAATCCTCAGTACCCGCCCCCCCCCCACCAAACACACACAAAGATTTTGCTGACCAAATACCTCAGTAGATTAAAGTGCCTGCTAGTAGTCACAGGAGCCAGGGGTTTGCCTGCTGTGCCAGCTCCACCCCCGGGGGCACCCTGAAACAGCAGTTGAGCCTGGGTGTGGTGGAACATGCTTGTAGTCCCAGCTCTTGGGAGGCTGTAAAAGGCGGATCACTATGAGTCTGATCTAGTAGTGAGACCCTGAACACCCTGTAGATCCTTACCTACAACACACACACACACACAAAAAAAAAAAAAAACACAATTGTATACAATTCTCACTGACTGGCACCAGGAAGATAGCTCAGTGGCATAAATGCCTGCCTGGTAAGCGCAAGGTCTTGAGCTTAATTCCTGATACTACAAAAAAGGTAATAATAATTTTTTTTCACTGACTGGCCGAGCTGGGGATTACTAAAAGGAGATCAGGAAAGAGGCTGGCTATTAAAATAATCCAGAGAGAAGATAAAGGCTTTGCTCTGGCTGTTGGATGGAGACTCAACATAATGTAGGTATGAAACAGAGTATCTTAACAGTGGATCAAGTGAGATTCAGAGAAGAGGCTGTAGTCAGTTTACCATCGTGTTTCTGGTTCAGTGAATGTGTAGTGGTGCTAGTCACCAGAACAGAGCATATATAGAGAAATAAAATGTAGTAAGCGGTGATCAAACTTATTTTATTGTAGGTACAACTTGAGTTTTGATATCTGACAGGAGTTCAAAAGTCAGTTGAGTGGATGGATCAGAAGCTCACAGGGAAGTGAGCTTCATAAAGATTGTTTGTTTGTTTATTTATTTTTATGGCCAGCTCAGCCCGCCCTGAGGGCAGGGCTGGCGCAGCATGTGGTGCCGGGGATCGAACCGCGGTCCCTGCAGCCGCCCAAGCTTTCCCAAGCAGGCGCTTTAGACCACTGAGCCATCCTGCCCAGCCGATGGCAGTATATCTTTCACCGCAATAAATTTTGAAAATTTTAAACATTCACTTTATTTTTGTCACACTCTACAATTTCAGCTCAGTTTCAATTTGCTAGGTTTGTTGAATCTATCATATTGTAGTCCCTGATCAAAGTCCTGGGTTGACAAAATAGTCCTTGCTCCTCAAGAGACTTGTGTTTACCAGGCAGAAACTAATTGCTAACAACTACAGGTGTTTTTTTAAAAAAAAAAAAAAAAAAAAAAAAAAAAACAACTATGGGCCAGCCAGATAGCTCAGCAGACTAAAGCACCTGCTTTGGCAGAGCGCAGCAGCAGGGGTTCAATTCCCAGTGTGCAATGCTGGCCCTGAACACCCTGTAAACCCTGTCCTAAATTCGTTAAAAAAAAAACTATAGGCGCTGTACATAAACAAATGAACACATTTCTATGTTCACAGTCTCATAGAACACAGAGCAGAGAAGAATTAAATTCACCCAATTCAAGGTTTATCAGGAAAAGGTCCTGTAGGGCAGTAATGCAGCTCAGCAGCATAGTGCCTACATTGCAAATGCAAGGCCCAGGGTTCGAGTCCCAGTACCAAAAAAGAAAGTAGTAAAAAAAAAAAAAAAAAAAGGAAAGGGCTGTATAGGCAATGTAACAGATGGGCTGAGTGGTGAAAAATGAATGGGCAATTTGCCAGTGTGGTAGTCCATGCCTATAATTGCAGCACTTGGGAAGCTGAGGCAGGAGGATCTCCATGAGTTTGAGGCCAGCCTGAACTACAAAGCGAGACCCTGTCTCCCCATCCCCACCCCCAAAAATAAATGGCACTAAACAGGGACAGAATTAATTTGAGTAATTCAAGCTGATCTGTGTGTGTAGGTGAGCTATGATGGCCTGAGGATGAAATGGCTGGGAAAGGTGATACCGGAAAAAAAAAAAAATGGTGAAAGTAACTAACGCTGGTTATAGAACATTAATGATCTCTACAAGTGGGGGAGGAAGCATCTGAGAAGAAGACAGCCACCAGAAGTACCAGGAATATACTCTACCTTGATCTGTGTGGCAGTGCCGTGGCTCCATGGGAGGTGGTTAATCTCAGGTTGAGATACCAGAGATGAGCAAAGCCCTCCTGGGGGCATCTGGAGTGGGGTCTTAGGTGCTTGGTTTGGCCCGTCACCCTTCTTCACTGGCTGCTTTCTGCTTTTGGCCGCCGTAAGGTGAAGCAGCCTCCCTCCACCACCATGAGCCTTCTGTTTTGGTTTGGTTTTTGTATTTTTGAGACCGTTCAGGCTGGCCTTGAACTCACTTTGTACCGTAAACTGGCCTCAAACTCACAGTGATTCTCCTGCCTCAGCCTCCTGAGTCCTGGGATTAAGGTGTGTGCCACCATGCCCAACAAAATGCTTTTGCTTTAAAGCGAGCTGACTGGCTGGCAAGATAGCTCAGTGGTCTAATGTGCCTGCTTAGGCAAACTTAGGCAAAGCACAGGGACCATGGTTCAATCCCTGGCACTATGTGCCGCACCAGCCCTAAGGCGGGCTGAGTGCCCCCCCTACACACACACGCACATGAAGCTAGCTGACTCTGGACTGAAACTTCTAAATGATGAAATGTTTCTTCCTTTTAAGTTGTATAAGTTGGATATTTTGTTCCAGCAATAGAAAGCTGGCATGTGTTATACATGTCAAAAATTAAGTTATGAACTTTATCCTAGGTATATCTCAACAAAAACAAAATCAAAGCACAGACTAGCTAAATAGAAACAGTTTAGTGCTCAGGAGAAAAGGCAGAGCAGAAAGAAAAGATCTGGATAACATCAACCTGTTGGCAGGGACCGAACTGTAGATAATAGAATGGGTCAGGGGTACAGAAGATGAGAATAATGCTGGAGTCAGCATCCAACAAGTACCAACCTCTCAGGACAGAGGGGACAGGGGTTACTAGAGGAGGGGACTGCAGGTTTCTATGGTTGGCTCCCCCAGAGGACAGCAAAGCCCCACACCCTCTACCTCACAGCTCCCCTCCCACTGGCCTTGTGCACTACTGCCATGGGTGCATGTTGAATACCAGCACCCCTCACAACCCTCTCTTATGCCCCCATGGTCCCCATTAGTATGTCATTTTTTTAAAATTTTTTAAAATTTTATTTATTTATTTTTTCTTGTTTCAGAGCCTTTATTTGTTTATTCACTCATTTTTATGGCCGGCTCAGCCCATCCCGAGGGCAGGGCTGGCACAGCATGTGGTGCCGGGGATCGAACCACGGTCTCTGAAGCCACCGCAGGCACTTTAGACCACTGAGCCATCCCACCAGGCCCTAGTGTGTCATTGTTTTCAGACGAATGAAGAAGCTTTTGCAGGACAAAGGCTGGTGTCACTTCTCAGTGGGAAAATTGTGTTCAGGCCTCAGGCCACAAAACCCACAAGCACCTCCAGAAACACTGCCTCCCCCACATGCTGCTCCCCTGTGGTCACTGTCCACTTCCTACAGCAACTCCAGAAAGTTGGCCCACATTGTGACATATCCTTGAGTGCATTTTTGCAAGGCTCCTGGCCACTGAGGATTATTCGCTAAGAAACCGTAAGAATCAGGAGAAAGGTAGACATTGGTAAGATGCACAGAGATTATTCAAGAGAACAGATAGAACTATACTTCTGCCTCAGTTCTGGACTCGCTGCTCTGCGCTAAACGCTTTAGCGTGTTTTGTATTTGTACTTACTAATGAGCTTTTAATGTAAACATCTCTATCTTTAAGAAGGAAGACTGGAGTTAGAAAGGGGACTGAAATCACACAGACTGTCAGTGACCAAACTGGCTCAGAAATCAGGTTCTCCTCCTTCCAGACCACAGGTACGTGGACCTGGCGGGTCTGCAGCCTCCAGCTTCATGGCTGTCTTTCTACTCCTGCTCTGCTAAGCCCGTATCCTCCTCCTCCTCCTCCTCCTCATCCTCCTCCTCCTCCTGCTCCTCCTCCTCCTCACCCAGCCTTGCTGCTGACCATCCCATCTCTGGCCTTTCTGTTCTCTGTTCCCTACACAACTGGATGCTTTTTCATGGAGTTCTCAGCCCTGGTTGCACATTAAAATAGCAGCGGCCACCACAGGTGCCCTGTCCCAGTCACAGCCTAACCTGGGTTCTCAAAGCCCCATATTTAACTAGTGCTGAATTTTGCTGGCAATTTTGTTTCCTGCCCTCCGACTTCCTAAATCCTTCCTATCCTTCAGGGGTTTTAGTCCATTGTGAACGAGGCTTATACTATAAAAGCAGGGAATTAGGTTGTATTTATTTGATCCTAATTCCATATAGTAGTGCAGTGAGATTAATAATATTTTTATTTCAAGTTCAACGTGGCATTTTAAGAACATGCAAAGGCTGGGGCTATGAGCTCCGAGGGCTCCTGGTGAAAAGCGCCTGATATCCACTTGCACAAGACTGCTGTCTCAGAAGGGACACACCATGGACACACACATCCAAAGGGAAGTCAGGCCCCAAGGAGAATTAAGGCCAGGGACAGAATTCTCTGGGGGCACTACAGAGGCTGGTTCATTGTGCTGTATGCAAAGGGTAGTTGTTTGCATTCTGGGAGATGTCCTGGTGTCTTCTGAGGGACTTAGTGACCATTAAAAATGACTTTGATGGGGCTGGTGGTTTGATAGTTCAGCAATCTAAAGCGCCTGCTTAGGCAAGCTTAGGCAATCGCGGGACCAGGGTTCGATTCCCGGCACCACATACTGTGCCAGCCCTACCCCCATGGCAGGCTGAGCCAGCCATAACATAAATAAATAAAGTCTTAAAGATGAAAAAAATGAGTTTGATCATGCCTCTAATTTAAAAATCTTAGCCAGGTGTGGTGGCACACGCCTGTAATCCCAGCACTCAGGAGGCTGAGGCAGGAGGATCAGTGAGAGTTCGAGACCAGCCTGGGCTACAAAACTGAGCTCAAGGCCAGCCTGAACTGTACAGCAAGACCCTGTCTCAAAAAGACAAAATAATAATAATAATAATAATAATAATAATAATAATTTTAAAATCTCAGGACTGATGAGATAGTTCAGCAGATTAAGTGCCTGCTTAGGCAGGCACAGGAACTGGGGCTCAATCCCCAGCACCACATGCCGTGCTGGCTCCACCTCTGGGTGCAGGGATCCTGCCACCAAGACTGGGCATGGTGGCGTACCACCTGTAATCCCAGCAGTGGGGATGCTGAAAACAGGAAGCCCAAGCTATGCAGTGAGACCCTGTATCCAACACATTTTTTTAAAAACTCTGTGACTTTGTGAAAGCCTTAATTTTTCCCATCAGTTACATGGGGCAATTACAGAATAGAAAACTATTTCTAGGAAGATGGAGAGGGATAATGCTTGTGTGTGAGGCATGGCCACCACAGTGTCACTGTTACTGAAAGAGGGGAACCAAATCAGTAACAAAGGGAAGCTTGCATTGGTTTGTTCAGGAAACATCTATCACGTCTTGTTTGAGACATTGTATTAGACACATGTCCTAGGGAATCTTAGTTTAGTGAGAGAAGCAAGTTAGAAAATTACAGTAATAATTGTAAGTGCAGTGACAGAAATATGATTGAGGTATTGAGGGATGTAGAAAAGAGAGGATCTGAGTTCAAGTCACAGACAATTTCCTGGGAAAGCTACAACTGTACTGTGTCACAGCATAGAAAGTAGTTCCATTGGAAAGGTACAGGACTAGGAAGTATATGTTCCTTCCTAGAGGTTCTTCACAATGAGAAAAGGACACAGAAAGCCAGTTAAAGTTACAATGCTGGGGCCAGGGAGATAGCTCTGTGGAAGAAGTACCTGCCTGACAAGTGTAAGGTTGTGAAGTTCAAACTCTGGCCTCACAAAAAAAATTTTTTTAAAAGATACAATACTTCTCAGATGTCTAACTTTATTTGGGACTTTGGGTTCAAACCTTGTATACCACATATTGACTATATAACTTTGGAGAAGGTACTTAACTTTTCCTTTTAAATTTTGTTTCCTTCCTGGTCACCTATAACCAGTGATACTTATCTTGTAAGTTTATTGAAAAACTTAGCATTCTATTAAGTCCATGACTCTCTTACCTGTCTTATTTACCATTGGATTCCTACCACTTGGCTTAAAGGAATGTATTAAGTAGATGCTTACTAGACCTTAATGGGACAAACCACTGAATGCTGTAATTATTCAGCATGGCTGCATGGCTTGCAGCTCTTTAGTGTTTACTAAATGGCAATTATCTTCAGTGTTGTTATCCCTGGTGGGTTGAGTGCCACTTGGCTCATAGGAAGAGGTTGTTGTGCTCCTCTGTACAAATTCTGAACTTGTAGGGAAAGAACTGTGAAATGCTCCAACAAGATCTCGATGGGCATGTTTAGCTCAGCAACCAGGTCTGAATCACAATTTTATAATCTTTCTGTGCAAATACAAATTAAATGTGGAAGCCAGACTCTTGCTGGTTTGTGCACATGAAAACATTACATACATAAACAGAAAACATTGCAGGAATCTTAATGAAAGCAGTTAGAAAATGATGCTTGTTAAATTTGCTCTGAAAAAAATGAATTCAGAGCTGTTTCTGTGCTTATCACTGTGTCTTCTTTTTCTCACCAGTCTGGATTTTATTTTCCCAGGTGTCACTATAAGGTGGGTTGATTATGTACAAACTAGATAGAACTTTCCTCTAGGGACTTAATGACTTCCCAATTGAGATTCTGTGCTTCTGACATTATACTAGTATCTCCCTGTCTCAGTTCCTGTTCCCTCATTGCTGGGACAAATACCTGACACTCAAGATTAGAGAAGCAAAGATTCATTTAGCTCACAGTTACTGGAGGTTTCAGTTCATACTCAGCTGGCTCCAAGCAGAGCAGCGCATGGCAGCGAGCAACCTTTCTTTTCCTTTTTATTTTTTATTTTTTTTAAATTCATTTTGTTGTTGTTGTTTCAGAACCTTTGTTTATTCACTCATTTTTATGGCCGGCTCAGCCCTCCCCGAGGGCAGGGCTGGCGCAGCATGTGGTGCAGGGGATCGAAACGCAGTCCCTGAAGCCGCCCAAGCTTTCCCAAGCAGGCGCTTTAGACCACTGAGCCATCATGCTGGGCTCCACGAGCAACCTTTCATAGCAGAGGCAAAGAGCAATTGCAAAGGGAGTGGAGCAGCTCAGGCAGCAAGCAGCCTCTCTCCCCTCCTTACATTGTAATGCAGATTACCTGCCCCAGGGCAGGTGCAGCATCCACACCCACAATAATCCGTAATCAGTCACAGACTCCAGAAGGTGCTGCATGGCTGCAAGAGACTTTGGGGGGTCAAAACCTATACAAACCATAATACTCCCCAGTGCCCAGGAGCCCCAAGGACTCCCCTCAAAGATTCAACATTTTTCAGGCCTGTACAAGGAAGTCCATTTAGCCTGAGTTCCTGAAGGTAGACCTGAGCCCTGTCTGTTTATCCTTCTCTCTCAGCCTGGCACAGAAGACAGCTCCACTGGTATTTGCAAACCATCTCTGAGGAACACATCCACTAACGTTCTCAGAGCTTACCCCTTGTGAATTTAGTGAGTCACTACATTAAACATGCAGTCCAGATGCTAAAATCCTAGTGAGAGGGCTCTGGGAGGGGAAACGTGTAGCTGCTAATGTGATACAAGTAGAGAGAAGTATGAGCGGAGGAGAAGGAACAGAAACAGCAGCAGAAGCATTGCTGCCCACCTGCTCTGTGGCCCAGCACATGGGTAGTGAAGGGAAGCCCTGGCAGGGTCGCTGAGGAGGGATCTCATGGTATCATTTCTGCACCACACACACTTTGGCAGTGTTCGGGTCTATGTTCAATTATTCATCCTTTTAACCTGCCAGTGTCCTTCTGTGCAGAGGACACTCCTTCATGGGTACAGACAAATACCTAACTCACTGGCAGAAATAAGAGCCCAATAATTCATTTAGAGTTTAGACCACGCTTGCAGTAGGAGTAAAATTAACCTTTTGCTATTTATTCCTTCATTTCTCAGTGCATCAGTTATATATCTGTTAAGCAGATACCTGTCAAGCCCTTACTGCGCACGTACAGCTTCCTGCCCAGCAATGCTTGCAGTCTAGGAGAGAAAGCCCTCAAGACTGAACTTCTGTCTCTTTATTCTGGCTTGGAAGAAATAGGAAGGGTCTAAAGAAGGGTAGCAACTGCACTTCTGTTGCACCTTAAAAGGTCAATCAGATTACAGTAGACAAATGATTGCTTGGCTGGCAGGTGGGCAGGAAGGGGGCATATTCCAGGTGGAAAGAACATTGGGCACTGAACTGGACCTGCAGACCTTCAAGCATATATGTGTTCCGAGTGCAAGGAGTGACATGATGGAGACAAGTTTGGGACATATCTTCAGTCTAAACCAGCAATTAGATAAGTTTCCATAAAGGGACAAACTGTGAGCGTTTAGGCAAGCCAACATGCAAGATTGGGAATTATATGTAAATACCTATAAGAAAGAAAACAGGGCCAGTGAGATAGCTCCACAGAACTAAGCACCTGCTTAGGCAAACGCAGGGACCCAGGTTCGATCCCCGGTACCACATGGCATGCTGGCCCCACCCCCAGGCACACTGAGCTAGCTGCTAAGACCAGGCGTGGTGGTCCATGCCTGTAATCCCAGTGCTGGGGAGGGAAGCTGAAAACAGGAGGATCCCTACAAGTCCAAGCTACATAGTGAGACCTTGCACGAAATACATAAAAAAAAAAGAAAAAAAGTTGCTCAAAACATTTTATTGCTCACATTAAAAATTTAATAACTGAATATAATTTTATGTAATGTGGGTCTATTAATGAAAGAAGACCTTTTAAGAAAATACTATTGGCTGAATTAGAGTTCAAAATTAGTGTTCCTTTTCATGAAATTGATTGCAAACATCATCAACAAATACCCTTCTTACTTCATAACTAAACAAAAACACACAAAAAAAAAGCTGGGCGTGGTGGCACACGCCTGTAATCCCAGCACTTGGGAGGCTGAGGCAGTAGGATCGGTGCTAGTTCGAGACCAGCCTGGGCTACCAAAGTGAGCTCAAGGCCAACCTGAACTGCATAGTGAAACCCTGTCTCAAAAAAGAGACAAAATAAATAAATAAATAAATAAAAATAAAAAAATAAAATAAACAAAATCAGATACAGGGCTAGATTTAGTCTAAGGATTATAGTTTACCAATCTCTAATCTATGTTACTGAGGACATAATATGGTGCTACCACTTTCAGACTCTGTATTTAAGAAACAAATAACCTCCTAGACAGAGTGCCTGAGAATGCCTGGTTGGACTGTGCCTTATTGAGCGCATCCCTTATTCTTCCCAAGGAGCATAGTCAGTCTTGTTTCCTTACAATTGAAAACAGCAGGAAACTGGTGTGCATGTAGGAGTCTCTTTGTCTTCATATATAATGGGTAGCCAAGCCATCTCTTATAGCAACCAAGAACACAAGGTACAGAATTCACTACTGTGAAACAATATTAGATCCTGGCTACTATGACCATTTTGAATGGGAGTTTCCTGGAGTTAGAACAAAGATTTAGAAACTAATAGGCAAGAAATAAATAGTACTAAAATATGCACAGGGAGGTAGTCTCAGTCTGCCTAGAACTAGCACCCAGAGGGGCACAGAGAAGCTCTACCATGAGGGGATCATAGCTCTTCCAAAGTGCCCTAATCCAGAATTTCTCCAGAGTTGGCCAAAGGTGGAATGAAAACTGGAAGAGGCATAGTGATTCTGGCTAAGAATCTAGTGTAACACCATCATTCTAGGAAGCCTTACAGTACATCAAAATTGCTTTAATCCCAACTGCGTTGGTGAGAAGGTGGTACTTTAATGCACTGTTAGAATCTCTGGTGGAGGAATTCATGCAAAAAGTATTTCTCTAGTCATTCACTCACTTATTCAGCTCATGTTTATTGAGCTTTTTCCAACAGATAAGATACTAAGCTAGGGTTTGGGATATGACTATGATGTCCTGGTGACAGTGATAGCTTTGGTAGTGGTGGTGGCCATGCTGGTGGTGATGGCAGTGATGGTGGCGGTGACATTGGTAGTGGCCATGATCACAGAGTGGGCAAATCTAAGCAAGCATGAAGGTTTTTAGGCCAGGACTGGTGATGGAGCAGGGAAACACTCTGAGGAGCACAAGGGAAATTTGTTCCTAGGTCTCTCTTATTCATGGTTTCAGTTACTTGCAGCCAAGCTTTGTCCAAAAACATTGCATAGAAAAATCTAGAGGGGCCCGGCGGGATGGCTCAGCGGTCTAAAGTGCCTGCTTGGGGAAGCTTGGGCGGCTGCAGGGACTGCAGTTCGATCCCCTGCACCACATGCTGCGCCAGCCCTGCCCTCAGGGCGGGCTGAGCTCGCCATGAAAATGAGTGAATAAACAAACAAGGGTTCTGAAATAAAAAAATAAAAAATAAGAAAAAAAATAGTACAAAGAAAAATCTAGAAATAAATAACTTGTAAGTTTTCAACTTCGTGCCATTTTGAGTAGTGTAATGGATTCTCATACTGTCCCTCTGTCTTACTCAGGATGGGAGACATCCCCTTTGTCCAATACGTCCAAGCTGTGGATATGACCAGGTCGTTAGTCACTTACAGATGCCAAAGTTATTGGATCAACTGCCAAGGCATCACAGAGCTGCTTGCAGCCACTAACCTTTATTTTACTTATTAATGGCCTCAAAGCATAAGAGTGGAGACATTATAATTTATAATGAATTATTATGGTTACTCTCTTACAGTGCCTAATTTCAAAATTAAGCTTTATCATGGGCATGCATATATTGGAAAAAGCAGTATGTATAGAGTGCCTACTGCCTGCAGTGTCAGGCATCCAGGGGTTCATGGAGCATATCCCTCACAAATAAGGGAAGACTGTTGTAGCCACAGCCACTGATCCAGTAGCCATGGCAGAGTGGGTCAACTAAATATCTCAGGATCAGGAAATCTCAGTCCAGATACGAGCCTTCAGGCTGGTGATATAATGGTGGTCAGAGCTACCTTCCAAATGCCAGCCTTCCCACTTGCTATTGTGTGACCTCATGAAATCACTTCAAGTCCCTGGCCCTCAGTTTCATTCCTCCAGGACCCTGAAATGTAAATATTCTTCTAAGATTATGTTTGCACATGGTCTACACATATTCATTATGTATGACTCGAAACATTCATTACTGAATGGGATCAGAAAAACGTAAGCTCTTTGAATTGTCCTGGTAAATCATGTCCTTCTCCTTATATGCAAAATGTGGAGTCATGGTCTGGGGGATGGGAGATGCTGCACAGACATTAGCCACTGTTGCAGTATTTGCAATATTTAAATTGTTATGAGTTCCTTGTGAAGACTAGAGCCAAGCACAATGTGCGTGTGTGTGTGTGTGTGTGTGTGTGTGTGTGTGTGTGTGTGTGTGGTGAGATGAACAAAAGTATGCAGAGTGCTGGACAATTCAGGTTTCCCTTCAGTCTATTCCCCACCCAGTGGTGGCGGCCATCTGCTCCAAGCAGCCGCCTGTCTGGGAGTGGCGGGTATCCATGGGAACAAGTATGACCGTTCCCAAAGCGACTCCATGGCAGCCAGCCAGAGGGGAGTGTGGGAATCAAGTGGAATGGAAAATGACAGGCTAGTTTGTGCTCACCAGAGTGGGAAGTGGTCAGCTGGGAGAGCCAGGGTGGGGCTTGCGGAGAGATGAGCTAGGCTTAGGGACCAGAAAACAACTCCAAAGCCTCGGAGTACTTACTAGGAAGCATAGCTGTGCGGAGGAGGGCCGGTTTAAGGAGCCCTGGCACTAATTTTTACCTCTGTATCTGTCTGTCTTTCTTCTGTCTCCCCACCCTCCACAGGAAATTTAGTTAGCACAGAAAAATATTTATTTATTTATTTATTTATTTATTTATTTATTTATTTATGGCTGCTCAACCTGCCCTGGGGGTGGGGCTGGCACAGCATGTGGTGCTGGGGATCAAACTGTGGTCTCTACAGTTGCCTAAGCAGGTGTTGTGTGTGTGTGTGTGTGTGTGTGTGTGTGTGTGTGTGTTTTAAGCAGGCACTTTAGACCACTGAGCTATCTTACCAGTCCTAATACAGAAAAATAAAAGAAGAAATTTCTATTTTTATTCTGAAAAGAAAAATTTGAGGCTGGCTAGATAGCTCAGCAGACTAAGTACCTGCTTAGGCAGATACAGGGACCAGGGTTCAATCCCTGGCACCACATGCCACACTGGCCCTGCCCTCAGGCACATTGAGCCAGCTGCCATGACTGAGCATGGTGGCACATGCCTTCCTAGTGCTGGGAAGGCTGAAAGCAGGAGGATCACTACAAGTGAGACCCTGCATAGTGAGACCCTGTAGCAAATACATAAATTTAAAAAAGAAGGGGACTGGAGAGATAGCTCTGTGGCACAAGTGCATGCCTGGCACATGTAAGGTTGTGAGTTCAAACCCCGGGGAAAAAAAAAATGAGCCAGCAAGATGGTTCAGTGGTCTAAAGCACCTTCTTAGAGAGCTTAGACAACTGCAGGGACCAAGGTTCATTCCCCAGCACCACATGTTGTACCAACCCCACCCCCAGGGCAGGTTGAGCCAGCCATAATACAAAAAAAAGAAGAAGAAGAAGAAGAAGAAGAAGAAGAAGAAGAAGAAGAAGAAGAAGAAGAAGAAGAAGAAGAAGAAGAAGAAGAAGAAGAAGAAGAAGAAGAAGAAGAAGAAGAAGAAGAAGAAGAAGAAGAAGAAGAAGAAGAAGAAGAAGAAGAAGAAGAAGAAGAAGAAGAAGAAGAAGAAGGAAAGAAAAGAAAAGAAAAGTTTTCCACGCATGGTAGGGCCCACTCGTAATCCTAGACACACAAGAACATAAGGCAAGAGGGTCACAAGGTAGAGACAAACCTGAACAATTTAGTAAGATTCTGTTTTGAAATGCAAATAAAAGTATTGGAAAAAAAAAAAAAGTATTGAAGAGTATAGCTCAGTGGTAAAGTGTCCTTGGGTTCATTCGCTAGTTCCGAAAAGAGGAGAATTTAATCATCTCACATATCACCACTCATAAGCTGATGCATTAATTTGAATGTTGTTTGTGCTTTTTATTTTTGTGAGGTTCAAGTCGCATATCTCCAATATTGTATTCATCTTTATAAAAATTTGTTGTCAGATGCTTTGCTTTGAGAAAAATAAGCATGTGGTTTGAAGTAAAATGTATCCTTTGTCTGTATCCCAGATCAGCTTCCATCCCAGCTTTTGAATTAAGTATTTCTTTTATATTTTAGCAGTTTTGATAAAACCTTGTATATAAAGAGAAAATGGAATGGAAAAAAGAGAAAGGAGCAGGAGGATTACTGTTGTTTTCTGCAAAGATCATTGAGCACTAGACACGGTGGTGCATGCCTGAAGTCCCGGCTTCCTGGATGTTGAGGCAAGAGGATTGAAGGTTTCAGACCAATCGGGGCAACAGAGTGAGGCTCTGTCTCAAAATAAAATAAAAAGGGATGGGGATATACTTTAGTAGTAGACCACTTGCCTATCATGTGCTGAGGCCCTGGGTCCAATCTCCAGTAACGGGAGAGAGAGATTGAAAGAGAAGACAGAGAGACAGAGAGAGAGACAGAGACAGAGAGACAGCATTGAAATTTAAAATTGGATGAGACATATGGAATAAGAAATGCATATCTTCATCATTTCTTTTCTATTTAGTGGAGCAGCAACCAGAGGCGCTACTATTTAGTACCTGGGTTCCAGCCCAGAAGTTGGAGAGGAGTCCCGAGGGGTAGATGCCAAGCCCTTAAGGCAACCGATGTATTTTTAGGAGAAAATGGGCATCGCTCACAGCCATTTCAATCAAGATAGGTCCCAGATGGGTTCACTGTTTAAATCCTTCTGTTCATGGTTGGCTCATCCAGTCCACAGGATCTTGAGCAGGACACTCCATGGGGCTAATGACAACCGACCGCCCCCCTATTACTGAATGTTTCCGGATTTTTACCTTTCAACCACTATTAATTCAAACTAATTTCCTTCTCTCCCTTCTTTCTCTTTCACTCCTCCCCCCTCCATCCATATATCCCTTCCTTCCTTCCTTCCTTCCTTCCTTCCTTCCTTCCTTCCTTCCTTCCTTCCACTGGCAGTTTAATGACCAGAAGGAATTTTACAAGTGATCTGTCCTGTCCACCCGTTTCTAGATGTGATGGCTTAGGACAACACCCAGTGGCACAGAAGGGTGGGCTTCCGAGTAAGGCATGGACTCCAAGTGTGGCCTCCTGGCCCAGTGCTCTCTCCTTGTACCAAGCAGCCTCAGCCTCTCGTTTTCTGCTCTGTGTCTCCTATCCCATCCCATAGAATTATCCACAGTCAGCCCACTCAAGGCACTCTGAATGGCTGGGTTTACTTTATTAGGTGTGTTCTGCTCTTTAAAATATTTCTAGCATTATGAATGTTTATTCATGAGTCAATATTGTCATTTTCAAAGCAAACTAGAAAACAGAAACCGTATGTTTTTCAACTTAGTGAAGACTTTCTTTATATTTAGCCATTCACTTTTATATTTTTGAAAAAAGAAATACATGCTTGAGAACAATTTGAAAATAGGCACACAGTTCTAACCCCAAAAGGATATAAAATCAGGGATAGAAGGCTTCACTTAAGCTTATTAACTAACTTTTAAAATTAATTCAACAGTTTTGAATTTCTACAATGAAAAAGAATTCTTCTAATAACTATTCAAAAGAGTGAATTTGTCCTTAAGTTGCTTCTAGTTTAGTCTATGTAGTGGACTGGTGGTCCACTTGTTACACCCAACTAACTGAATCAGCGTGTGCCGGTGTGGAGGCCACCTGCAGACAGCTGCCAGCAGCAGGAGCGGCAGAACTGGAGAAGCTGTAGCGAGGCTGTTAGGGAAGCTGCTGAGGAGCTGTCAGAAGCTTCTGGTTCTCTGGGGCTCTTCTGCTGGAGGGCCTTGTCAGGCTGGCTTTCCTGGTGGACTTGGCTGTTCTCATAAAAGGAAGAGCTCAAGACCTTCTTGTTGCTGAGAATGGCTGCAGTTCATTGTGTGGGGCACCTCTGGTCCTCATCTTGAGCATCATCTCCTGGCTCTGGAGAGGAAGATGGTGCACTGTCTCCTGGAGAAGCTCATCATGTAGGCTTTCCTGATGGGAACCTAGCCTTCCTCACCGTCCGAGGAGCTCAGGACCTCACTGTTGCTGAGGATGGCTGTGGTACTGTTGGGGGAGTTCTGGTCCTTGCCATGAGCGTTGCTTCCTGGATCCACTGTAGATCTCTCAGCCTGCTAGTGCAGATCCTTCATCCTGCTAGCATAGATGTTCTAGCTGCCACCACTAATCTTTGGGCCTTCCCAGCACAGATTCGTGAAACAAGTCTGCGTGAGACATTGTCATGGGGATCTAGACCTTCATTTGGGCCTGTGGGAAGTGTTATTATAAGCTCTAGGTCTGCAGCTCGAGTCAAGCAGGACATTCTGTGGGATCCAGGCCCTCTATTGGATTCTTTGGCCTTTAGTGTGTGGACATATTTCCTGCAATCTTTGTATATGATTTTTTTAAATAATTTTTTTATTTTGTTTTTCTTATTTCAGAACCTTTATTTATTCACTCATTTTTAAGGCCGGCTCAGCCCACCCACCCTGAGGGCAGGGCTGGTGCAGCATGTGGTGCCAGGGATAGAACCTTGGTCTCTGAAGCTGCCCAAACTTTCCCAAGCAGGCACTTTAGACCACTGAGCCATCCTGCCGGGCCCTTGGGTGACTTATTATAATCTTTTTTT
>PVJA010039395.1:0-19163 GCA_004027025.1 Myocastor coypus | reverse complement strand
TTTCTGTAGTTGTTCCCCTACTTTGGATGCTATTGATTTAGAAAGGTCTTTTTAACTTCAGAAGTTATTTCTGCTCTGGTTTCCTCTATATGTTTCTGCAGTTGTTTTTCCACTTCAGAGTCTATTTTTCATACATTTCCTTTTTTACTTCACATGCTATCTCAGATCTGAGTTGCTCTATGTTTGTGCACTTTCCTTTCATCCTTGGCTGCTACCGATTCAGAGATTACGTCTGCATGATTACCATTTTCTTCCATGGTAGTGTTTCCTGTATTTGTTTTGTGTGGACTCGGGACTTTGGATTGGATTTTGCTCCTTCTCGTTATTATTTTTTATAGCAGTGATCTCTGCACTTTGGTGAACTTATACAGTTAGCGCCTATGGAAATTTGAGTCTGGATCCAGTTAGCTTGTTCCCCTCCAGACTTGCTTGGCTGTGAGTCAAAGTTCAGGCAGCTGGCTATCTTGAGGTCCCATGGGTCGGGATGGTGGTTGGCCATGTGGGGACAGTGGATGGCCATGTGGGAAATATGGGTGTAGTCAGGGTTTGGGCAGTTGTCGAGTTTGGGATGTATTCGGGGTGACCTGGTCGATGTGAGTGCTTGTCGGAAAGGTGAGCTCGGGTTGTCGATGAGTCAGTGAATGGACAAGGACTGAGTCTTCTGGTCAGTTAGGATGGTAGTGGGGTCCAGGCTATAGCTTGGGGGTGATGGGTCAGGTCTGGGAGCTAGAGCTTGGTCTAGGCACCGCACGGCCATTCAAAATGGCACGCGGTTCCCAGGGTTACTGGTCAGGTCTGGGAGGTGGAGATTGGTCCAGGGACTGCATGGCCAGTTGAAATGGCGCACGGGTCCCTCTGTCTCTCTTATGTTACATTCAGGCTCTCAGCCTCAGGCTATCAGCTTCAGGCCACAGCCATAATCCCAACAGTACTCAGACCCATAATCTCATCCTTGGATCACTCTAATCCTAGTGGATAAGGAGTTAATCGCAAACCCTACAAGTTCCCACCCCATGACTACTTGAGGCTTTAGGGGAACAGTAAGATACAAATATAAGAGGTACCTATAGGAAATTAATGAATTAAATTATTTTTAGAAGAAAATATACTTTATGTATATATAGCAGAATGAAAGAATTTCATCAAAACCTGTTAAGAATCTTTAAAAGTAGTAACTAGTTTTGCAAAGTAGCAAGTTACAAGATCAAAACACAGAAGTCATTAATGCATACCAATATTTACAGGATAAGAAAAATATGAAAAACCATCATTCACTGTTGCTTTAAGGAAAATGAAATACTTATGAATTACCCTAACCAAGGAAATAAAAGACTTCTATAAAGAAAACTACAGTATTATAAAGAACTAGATTGAAGAAGACATCAATAAATGGAAAGTTGTCCCTTGTTCTTGGGGATGCAGAAACAATTTTGTCAGAAGGCCATATTTCCAAAACTTCTATTTGGATTCAGTGAAGTTTCAATTACAATACCAATAGCACTCTTTAGTGGTCTACAGAAAACAAATCCTAAAATTCATGCAGAACCAGAAGAGACTCTGAGTAGGAAAAATTGATTATGGACAATAAGTGCAAAGCAGGTGGTATAGTAATAATGGACTTCAAGTGATTAAACCAAAGTAATTGTGATGAAAATGGCACAGTACTAGAACAACAGTGAACATACAGAGAAGTGGAGCAGAATGAGGACATGAAATCATCCTCAGGCATGTTTAATTATTTTGTCTTTCACAAAGGAGGCAAAAGTATATGTTAGAAGAAAAATATCCTATTTAACAAGTGATGTTGGGGAAAGTGGCCATCTGCTTGTGTAAAAATGAAACTATGTCCTTACGACTCACCATATACTAAATTAAAATCAAAGTTAATTAAAGATTTAGATGGTAAAATAGAATCAAACATTCTGGCAGAAAAAGTAGGTAAAACATTTGAAAATGTAGGTAGGAAGAACTATTATCTAAATAAAACCTCAATCACATAACATATAGCAATAAAAATCAGTAAGTGGGATTATTTCACACTAAAAATTATGTGTAATGCCAAAGAATTTATCAGTAGAGTGAAGAGCAAGACTATATTTGAGGAATTTGTATGAAAATGCATGCACCTAAAATATTTTGTTTCAAATGAAGTAAATCAGAAACATACATTTAAATACCATATGCTATCTCTTATGGTAGAATATAGAAGTGGAAACAACAAGGAAGGAGTAAAAATAATTTCCCATCTACTCTTCAGACAGAGGACTGATATTTACAAAATAAGAAGAACTCAAAAATATTAAAGCAACTAAAGTTAATGACCCAATGCAAAAATGGGAAAGAGAAATAAATAGACATTTTACAGAGGAAGAAATACAAATGGTCAACCAATTTGTGAAAAAATGTGTTCAACATGTCTGGCTATTAGAGATATGAAATAAAAACGGCAATAGTATTCTGTCTTATACTGGAAAGAATGGCCGTCATTAAATTAAACAATGACAAATCTGTGGCTATAGCAAAAATAACTATAATAAATCATCTTGCATTGCTGATATCAATACAAACTAGTATAATCTTTATGAAAACCAGTACGGAGTTTTCTCAAATAACTGAAATTACAAGTTGCTGTTAGGTATCTCCCTGCTAGATATCTTCCTAAAAAAGCTTATGTCATCATACACAATAATTCTTGGATACAAATGTTTATAGCAGCAGAATTTGTAATAGCTAAATCCAGGACGTAGTAGCCTGGACACCCATTTACAGATGATTAGATAAACGAAACAAGGTGTCTATGTATAATAGAAGATTACTCAGCTATAAAGTGTGACGCACTTGATGCATTTGTATACAAATGCATGCACCTAAAATATTTCAACTCTAGTGAAGTAAATATGAAACATACATTTAAATACCATACAATATCTCTTATGGTAAAATAGGAAAGTGATCTAAGAAAACAAGGAGGAGAAAGAAGAAAGAAGTAGAGAATGGGGAAATAATAGGAAGAAAGATGTAAGATTTACAGTATCCTGATAAGTCCAATGAAAACACAGTATCCATAATAAAAACTTAGAGAAATAATATAAAATAATATCAAAAAATACAAAACTGGTGTCTACTAGTTGAAATATATATATATATATATATATATATATATATATATATATATGCTTTCCATTGTATGAAAATTGCCAGAAAAGATGTACCATCTCTTTGTTCTATGTTGGATTATATAAGAAATGTTCATGAACCACTCCAAATAGGTTGAAAAACTGTTCCTGTGGATGTTTTGTGTGTTATCCTGGCATTGTATTGATAGTTTCAAAATTTCCCTACACATTCTGGACAATTAAACCCTCATGTTCCTAGATTTGATGTGTACCCAGCTTAAGAAAATGTTAGTTCATGCTTGTAAAACTCTGTTGAAATTATCCTCATAAAAAATGGTGATGGGGAGCAAGAGGAGGGGAAGAAAGAAAAGAGAAGGGAAGATGAGAAAGATATAAGGATATATATTCAGCTTTTTTCATATATTTATAAGTGATAACATTTTTTTCTTTCAACTTTGACTGAAGTAAATTATAGCAGTAAGTTTTTCTAGTGCTGGAAAAAGTGATCGACTTAAAGGAAAGCCCTATTGGTACAAGGCTTCAGAAGACTTAGAAAATAGTTGGCTGGTTTCAAAAGAGAAGGATGATGGTGAAAAAAATATGGCAGAGGAAAACAGCTCTCTTCATAGTAGCCAGTAAAGAGATAACAAGGAAAAAAACAAAATAAGAAGCTATACACTCCAAACAATTCCATCAGTTACCTGCTTCCAGATGAGCTCAATCTCTTAATAACACATTCCTCCTCTGTAAAGATCCATGGAGTATGGTACCCTCATTACCCAATAACTTGTCCATGAATGTCTTCATCCAGCCATGCTGACATTTAAGCTTAATCGTCTTATTCCATATTTGTCCTCTTGATAACTAAACACAGCTCCATAAGCTATAGTCAGTCTCCAAATAAATACAAGTTCATAATTCTGCCTATCATGATGAAAGCATATTGTAGATAGCCAAAAACACTGCCATCCCTTCCTCGAAGTTTTAACGTCTGAATTTTCCAAAAGTCTATTTAAAAGTCTAGTTTGAGATTCAGGGCAAACTCTTATGTATGAACTTCTGTAAAATTCAAAATCAAATTACATAATACCAGGAACAATGACAGAGAGTAAACATTCCCATTTGAAAAGAAATTGAATAAGATTGAAAAAGAATAGGATCAAAGTAAGAGTGAAACCAATCAAGGCAAATGTTAAGTCTGAAAGCCCCAGATCCAGCGCTCAGGGTATACTGTACTGAGCTGAGAAATTCAGAAGAGTAGGATGGTCACATCCTTATGTCCTACACTCTTTTGGGTTACATGACATTTTCCTTGATTTGTTCCACTTGATGCATATTGTTGGGAGTTACTAAAGTTGAAAATGGGTCATATGTGGAAGGGCAGGATGAGGTCAGAGTGCCCAAAAATAGTCAAGCTTCTCAAATCTTGGGAAAAACATCCTGCCCAGTGGATTTCAGCTTGTGGTCCTTTGTCAATGAGGCAACCAGCTGACTCAGCTCTCATCCCTTTGTCTATCTTATCCTCATTCCTGCTGTTGTTTCTTGCCAGGTCACCCAAGACACCAGCAAGTCCCTACATTTGGCGCCCAAACAGGGATGTAGTAAGACATAAGGGGGAAGCATAAAGATTTTCCAAGTACATGCAATAAAGGAGGGAAACTAATTTACTAGATACAGTATTCAACACACGTGTGCATTGATCCTGGAGTGTCACGGATAATACTCTGAGATGGAGGCCCATTAGGTCCATATATGGGTTCACTAGAGCCACAGAAATAAACAAGCTTGAACAGAATCCAAAGAAAAAGTTAGAAACAAACATTGGTAGTTAAAAATGTGACAGATAGAGTCTCAAGACTCATAGAAGTATATGTATGTAGAAATTATTTTGGAATGCTTGTTTCCTGTATTTACTTTTTTTTTTTTTTTAGATTCTGGTGAAATAGATTTTTACAAACACAAAACATTTGAATCAGGGTGCTCCTTTAAATTCAAATCCTAAACCTGAGTGGAACTCAAGAGGGTGATACAAAGGTACAGCAGATAACTTAAACCCTCTAAGATTTAAAAAGAATAGGATCACAGCATGACTGAAACTCTACTTTGCTCAATTATATAAAAAAGGAAAATATTATTTTAATTTCAGAATAGTTCATTCCAAGCACAGCAGTGGTACCACTGGGGGAATGGGTACAGGCTGCATTCGGGAGGGATCCGTGCTCCTGTTCTAGGCAGACCTACCTGGGATTCATCAGCTGCCTGCATGGCCATGCACCCCATCTAGCCATGGTTGTTGGTGCATGTCACCAACTACAGTCATGGGTGCCTGGGTTTGAGTAGTAGGGTCGTGATTATGGAGCTCCATGGCCTCTGGTGTTCCCTGTACACATTGATGCCACTACACATTAGGCCACCTCAAATTAGTGTCTGTGATTAAACTCTGGCCAAAACCTAAAGCATCTAGTGTTCAGAGCCAGAGTGACAGTCAGCATACACAGTGGCTGCACACAGAAGCTCTTGCTACAAGACCTGAGTTCCTGGGTCTCTTAAATAGGGGAAATGTGGGAGAGGTCACCCATTCCCAGTACCAGCACCTCACCCAGCACCAAAGCAATAGAATAAAAGCAGCAACCAGAGGCATAGTCCCATTGCAAAGAGGTCTCCAGGTTTTGCTTGGTATCATCAATGCTGATTATGCAGGGAAAAATCAAGATTATAGTTCAATCTACTCAACACACTGTTCAAATCACCAGACTCTTATATTGCTCAATTGATCATTCTTTGACAAAAATATGTAGATTATTAAAAAAGGAAATATTGGATTAAAAATAGATACTAATTAAAGGAAAAACTTTAAAAAATGTATTTGGTATAGGGTGTAAATGTGCAGTTAGGACTCCTAGTGATCTCCTGTTTTCAGCCTCCCCAGCACTGGGAGTTTAGGCCTATGTAACAACATCTAGTCGCTCAGCAACCCCCATACCCTAGAGCAGGACCTGGGGGAGGCAATGTGGCATGTGATGCTGGGGATGGAGCCCTGGTCCCTGTACTTGCCTAAGCAAGTGGTAGTCTGCTGAGCTATGACACTGGCCCTAGGAAAAACATTTTAAAGGTCCTTTGAAATGCAACTGTGAGTGTCTTATGGTAAGGCAGTATTAAAGGTCCTGTATTGTTGACCTAGCAGGATTAAAAATGACATTAAACCAGAATAGAGTCTTGCAGAAAAGAAGGAAGTAGAGGGATTCTCTTTCTCCATTACAATTGACATTAAAAGGAGCTTTTGCATTTTCCCTTAAGGTTATAAATTTAAAAAGCTATTTCCATCCAAAAGAAAAGTTTTGCTTTTATTTAAAAAATTATATTTCCTAAGATTTGCATTAATGGGGATATTTTCAAAGATTGCTTAAATTTCTTTCAATTTCTACTATGATTGATTGCCTATTTTACAGTGCTACATTTATTTGATATAGAAAAAGCTTTGGTATGTTATAAACATATATACAGGCGTCGTAGTGCAATCTAAAAGCAGTGGGGTTTAAACAGTTGCTTGATTTTGACACCCCATTTAAAACATCTCAGGCCTGTTGGTGGACTCCAAGGGGGAGTAATCTATGATAACTTTTTCATATTTGGGTCACTTCAGCCAAATTAGAAATATTGTGCCACAAATGTTCAGATAAACCTCAAGTGATTTTCAGACTTTATTTGGTAATATTAATTAGCTCCAAAAAGATTTTGGTCTAATTTCTCTGGTGTTATTGATTGTCATTATCTCTAGGACACGTTAGTTCAGTTTGCTTGTCTTTACAGATGGGTCATATTAGGTTAATGGAGACTGTGCAACGGCTTCCTCTTCCAAAATGGATACAGGTTTCTACCATACAACCGAAATACAATCCCAAAAAAGGGAGAAACAATCCCTCCAACTTTACTTCTTAATATATACGATTAAATGTTTAAAAATTTTGCACAGCATGGAAGTACAACAACATAAACGTAATTCAATCAGGTAAAGGGAAAAAAAAAGCTAATTTGGAGTTAAGTATGCACTTACATTTTTTCAGAGAAGGCCGAGCAGTTTGGGTACGAGTGCTATCTGAGAAGCCAGGTTTAGAGAAGTTGACTACACAAGGCTAGATTCGACTTGGGGCCTACTGATGGAACTGACAAAATGTAAATCTAAGGTCTCAAGAAGTGATAAAATATATAGAGATAACTTACCTGAAAGTTACTAGAGTTAAGACAAGATAAAATATTTAAAATGTATATTAATTTTAAATGAAATATTCTATTCCTTTCAAATTTTTCTGATAAGAGATCTTTATTAGCTGACAATAAAATCTGAATATATTGCAACCATACATTTCTAAACATTGTAATAGAGTTACTATAGTTCAATCTGATCAAGTACATATTTGAGTGCACTCTGATTTTGCTGAGATGTTTGCATTCTGTGTACTTGTTTATATGGGGGTTTTATTGTTGCTAGTCCATGAAGAGCTGTTCCTTCTCCTATTTGATCTCAAAAGTTTTCCTCGTTTTGATCATTTGTTTTTGTTCACAATACCAATTGGAATATAGACTTATAAGAATGCTTTCTCTTGAGTTACCAGCTGATCTATGCTATATCCAAATTAGTTTACTCACAGGTCTTCAAATAGTTAAGATAATTAAGCAAAATTTCTTAGAGTGGTGAGAGATGATTGGTGGGGTCTCCAACTGATGGATAGAGGAATGACCAACATTTGTTCATTAATAAGAATCTCCCAGTAATCTCCATAATCTCATGGCAGACACCCCCAATAATTGGTCATTTTACAAGATAAAGTTTTTTCAGAAAAAAAATTACAATAAGGATTTTACATGTGTATGGCAATTCTTTAGTGTTAATCTCATAGTGTATTAAATGTATTCATGATTCTAGATAT
Organism: Myocastor coypus; assembly: GCA_004027025.1. Classification (NCBI taxonomy): domain Eukaryota; kingdom Metazoa; phylum Chordata; class Mammalia; order Rodentia; family Myocastoridae; genus Myocastor; species Myocastor coypus. The sequence goes on along the minus strand of PVJA010039395.1, from coordinate 11,119 downwards.
AGAGATCGTCCAAGTATAAAACAAAGATTTCTTATTGTAATAAGACTATTCTTGTATCCCCCATTAAGGAATAACAAATTAGGTGAAAATTTCTTATATATTAGATAGAGATGACTTGTTAAAAAGCTTGTGTTATGACAAAAAGAAAATTTAAGTATGTCACAAAATGTCATCATGATTGTCATACTCCAATGTTATGAAAGGTTTTGATTTCTGAATTCATGTGTAAAAACATGTGACTATTTCTGTTAACATTCTATAAGAATTTAAATATTAGAGTATCAACGTTTGCTAGAAAATAACAGTTCCATTTAATGTCTAATGAATTTGATATTCAGATAAGATAATATTAAATGTATTGCCTGCATCACAGGGTTAATGTCATTTTGCCTTTCTTCTAGATGTTTAGTAAAAACATGTTTGGAGGCCAAAATTAGGGAAATAGATGGGCTTAGTGGTTAGCCAGTATTTTGGCTCTAGCCCTCCAAAGTCAATGAGGACACAGGATCAAAAGAAGCTCTATTGCAGCACCCTGTAAATCAGTTGAATCCTTGATTTCATGATTATAGGACATAGAGGAAAGTGATTCTACAATTCATAGTGTGCCTATGTAGAGTCACCTGAAGAGAAGATATACCACAGATGTTCACAGGAAGCAACTTGGTCAAGCAATGATTGTGACTCATCCAGATGGCTGACACTGACTGATCTAGGAGGTGCGATACATGCTTCCAAAGTAAATCCTGAGACTTGACTGACTTTGTTAGAGAGCATAAGTTAAAATTATTTTATACAGGTCTTGCTTTAACTTGGTGTTAACTATCCAGCAGAAAAGTGTAACCACTACATGGGAAAAGTAATATAATGATGTGCCGGCTATAAAAGGTTCAAATCACTAACAACTTCTGACAGTTTCTACCTCTATTGATAACTCACTACTGTCATGGACTATCAGACTATACAGTGTTAAATTATCATATATAGATACGAAGAAGTCTTTGGACAGGCATTAAAAATGAAAAGCTTTTCTGAAGAATTTTCCAAACACAGCCTCTCTAATTTCAAGGGAATACCCATTGTTCACAGAAGCAAAATAGTCAGAGGAGAGATTTTGAGAGTTATCGAAGTTGAAAATTGAGCATATCTGGGAGGGCAGGACAAGGCTACCTCTGTCTTGAGAATACGTCCTGCCTGATCAACTTTGGCCATTAGTCACTAGACAACCTTGTGCCTTCTGTTAATAGTTTTTGGAAGATTTAAATAAATGCCCTTACTGTTTTTTTTATTTGTGTGTAGGGGGGTGAGGTTGTTTGCCAGTGAGGCAATGGGCCACGACCTGACCAGATGGTGTGTTCTTCATATTTTCTTTATTCCTGCTGCCATTTCTCCCTCGGTAGAAAGAGGGACCAATGGATTCCAACATACCACAATTTATTTGATCTCTTCATTTCAGCAGTTTTTGTTTTAAAAGATAGGTGCTCCAAGATTTAATGCATAGTTATTTATTGATACCATCTCCTTTTGGTGGATCATTCCATTATCTAATGTATGGGGACCTATTTTTTCTCTTCTAATCCATTTTAATTGAAGTTCACCATGTCTGATATTATAGTTGTTGCCTCTGCTTGTTTTTATAGTCCTCGTATTTGCAATATTGTTTTCCATCCTTTAACTTTTAGTCTATTAGTATCCTTTTTATTACATGAGCTTTTCTCATGCAACAGACTGTTGGATTCTGGGTTTTTTTTTGGTCTAGTCTTCCAGTCTGTGCATTTCACTGGAGAATTGAGATCCTTAACATTGAGCATGATTACTGAGATGTATTGGTTATTTACTATCACTGGCTTCTTTATCTATTCTTACGTCATTTGTTTTATATTTCCTGGTGGTTTTGTTACCATTTATCTATTGATTTCTCTAGTTTCCACTGTTTTTAAGTGGCCTACTTCAATGTTTCTCTCAAGAACAGTCTTTAATATGTTTTCTAGAGCTTGTTTGACAACCCTCATATTCTGAGGTGGTGTTTTTTTCATGGGAAATACCTATTTCTCCATCTATTTTGAAGGATAGCTTTGCCTATTTATTACTCTTGGCTAGAAGGTATTTGCTTTTATGGTTTGAAATATTTCAAGCATTCTGTCACTCAGGGTTTGTGATAAGAAATCTGCTATGTTTCCAACTTGTTTACCTCTATGTTTTTTGTTGTTGTTTTGTTTTTCTCTGGCTGGCTGTCTTTAAACTCCTGGAGTTTTACTAAATATTGTTAAATTTAATGAAGAACGGTTTGATGAAATTCTCCTTTCATTATAATTGTTTGGCATTCTATAAACATCATTTAATATACCTTTCCTTATGTTTGGTCTATTTTCTTTTATAATTTTGGTAAGCATTTAGTAATTCTAATCCATCTTCGAATTCTTCTAGATTTTCTGTAAATCTAATTAGCCTTAGATGTTTTTTGTCATCTAATACTCTAATAAAGAGCAGTCTTATCTTTTCTTCTTATTTTCTTTTTGGTTTCTTTGAAGTCTCCTTTTTTCTTTTTTTTTAAGTATTTAGTATATGGTCTACAGAGTCTCACTACACAGATTGAACTCATGGTCATCCTCCTGTTTTCAGCCTCCCAAGCAGTGCTATTACAGTCCTGCGCCAGCACCACATCCAGTCTCAGCCTCAGCATGTATCAGGCTGGGGCTGGTGCAGCACACCAGGGATACGACCCTGGTCCGCTGGGCTATGTTGCAGGACATGAACTCTATTGTCGTGCATTAATTTGTCTGCAACAGCAGTTACACTGTCTCCCATTGACCATTTCTGTTATGTATAAATTATATGCTGTATTTTAGTTTTCTTCAGGTATTTTTGTTTGACATTTTTTCAAGGATTCCATATGCTTGCTGAAACTATCATTCAAATTTTGAAACTTTCTGTTTAGCTCATCCAGCTTTTTACCCGTCTCCCTAAAATTCACTGTGGCCATATTGCACATCATTGCTGTAAGCTTTCAGTTTACATCTGTTTGAACTCATCTATTTTCTTCATTCCTTATAAGAACTTTTCAGTGATTTCTTTCTTCTCCTTTTGTGAGGCTCGTCTCTGTCTCAGGGGAGCTCAGGGGGTAGATATATGTGCCCCTTCTTTTTTTTTTTTTGCCTTTTTGAGACAGGGTCTCGCTATGCAGTTGAGGCTGGCCTTGAGCTCACTTTTGTAGCCCAGACTGGTCTTGAACTCGCACCAATCCTCCTGCCTCAGCCTCCCAAGTGCTGGGATTACAGGCGTGAGCCACCATGCCCGGCAATGCCCCTTCTTATTTCCTCTTGTACCCTTTTTATTCTGGGGGGCATTAATGGAGATTGGAGACTATATGCATGAGGAGAAAATGTGGTTTTGTTTTGCATTTTGTATAGTTTTTTTTTCTTTTTCTTCCTTTGTTTTCTTTTTTTTTTTTTTTTTTTTTTTTTTTTTTTTTTTTTTTTTTTTTTCCTTTTTTATGGTCTCACTTTGAAGTTCAGGCTGGCTTTGAACTCACAGAAATCATCTTGTTGCATAGTCCTGAATGCTGGAATTACAGGTGGGTGACACCATTCCTGGTAGAATATGTAGTTATATGGAGCTTTCAGTAGAATGCTTGCTGCCCTGTGAGTAATTTTTAAGTTTGTATATGTAATTCTAGTGTTTGCTCATTCTATTATTTGAAGCAATTTTCAGTCTGTCGCTACATTTTATGGCAAGGATTCCTTCAATTTATTATAGCCTCCATAGTTTCAATCTTACAATGTATCTATCTGATACTCCTTTCTCTCTTCCTCTGTTTTCTAGCAGAAAGAGAGAACTTAGACACCTATTAAATTAAAGCCAAAGAAAGCACAAATATACAAGAATAACAACGTAATGTATACAAGAAATTTTAAAAGAACATAACCCTATGTTACTGAATGATTCAAGTAAAATAGAAAAACTTAACACTAAGATGTCTAATGAGAATACCAGTTAGACATTTCAGTGAGCCACTGTACAGGTGATTCTCCAAGTACTTTCTTGTTCAGAGTGTTGGCAAAATGTCTCACTGCCAGAGGGTCTAAGTATTCATATCTGTGTTACACTTACAATCCCTTCTTTGAAAAATTGATTTAAATTCAGATTCAATACCTCTTTATTCTAGGCTATAGGCAATTGTTTGTGCAGTTTTTTTTTTTCCCACTGTCCATTCTTGTGTCAGGAGGAACTCTTGCTGCTCCTCTCACTGGCTGTGATGGTGGATTTGGCAGTCAAATCCACTGACATGAAATTGTCCACTGAGGCAGAATTATTCTTATATTGTCAATTCAAGTACAACTGTAATAGGTTAATCCATTTCAGTGGTATCTATCAGAGCTAGTTGGGTCTCCCATTAAGAGCAGGACCACAGCAACAATGTGATCCTCCCTGCTGCCTAAATCAGGCTGACTCTGAAGTCTGATCACAGGGCCTGGGTCTGTGAACACCAGTCACTGCCTGTGAGCAGGGCCCCGCTCAGAGTGCTCTCCAACTGCTGGCAATCTCCAGTGACTCTTTCCCTCACCATCTCTGGAGTCTTGACAGTATGACCAGCCAGGGGGTTGCTCTGTGTCTGGGGTTCTGTATTAGTTACTTTTTAATCATTGCCAAGACAAATACCCGACACTCAAAATGAAGGAAGGAAAGGTTTATTTAGCTCACAGTTACTGGAGGTTTCAGTCCATGTTCAGCTGGCCCAAGGCTGAGAGGAACAGAGCAGAGAGCATCCAGTTCATGGTGGCGGAAAAGCAGCAAAATGGCGGCAGAGGCAGCCAGTCAATCAGGGCAGCAGAGCAGCAGCAACAGCTAGAGCTCCAGTCTGTCTCTCTGTCTCTCTTTATATTACATTCAGGCTCTCCACTTTAGCTCCCGCCCTAGGCTACACCCATAATCCCAGAAGTACTTCCACCCATAATCCCATCAGTACTAAAACCTATAATCCCAGGGATCATGGATCAAGTCTCAAACTCTAGAAGTCCCCACCCAATGACTCCATAAGGCTTTGGGGGGACAACTAGACATAAGCCATAACAGGTACAAATACACCACCCTTCCCTGGAATGGCTTCTCTACTTTGTAGGATTTGCAGGGCTATGCCTGGAGTGCTGATCATAGTCTTGGAGTCACTCACCACCTGTTACCCTTGGAATGGTGCTGAGGAGTCTTCCTGTGATCTCTAGCTATCAGCTCTCCACGAGCAAGGGAACTATTAACGTCACTATGTCTCTTGGCTGGTAGCCAGCCAGCTGCCCTCCACAGCATGGAACTTTCTCCTGTATCATGTCAGCCACCTAACCTATGTCACTTAATCTTATTTTCCTCCCTTCTATCATTTTCTTCCTTGTTCCCATGTGCCCTCCCTTCAGTATGATTCTTCACCAAGGCACCATAGCCCACCTTGAGACACCTTGTCCTGGAGGAGAGCCAAGTGCCTGGCACTCACTACCCCATCATCATTGGGTGTTTAGTGATATTATTCTTAAAAGGAAGACAAAGAGTATGATATTAACTTTATCTTTTCACTAAATATGTAACTTAGAATAACATATATGAAAAATTTTATCTTAAACAGAGAACATCTAAAGCACCTCAAACTGAAATCTAATGAAATGGGGAGCTACACATATTATTAAACACAGAAAGTGTGCTGAAATGACAAATGAATCTGACACACACTGAGCATTTTCCTTACCACATTATATAGGAAGGCAATGTGCCAGGTATCACTGGAGGAGAGACACAATTCATCATTAAGACAACATAACACATGATAAAAGTTGAGCAAAATAAATAATCACTCAAAGCACTGAAGTTTTATAATCTGGCGTTTCCCAAGTTAATTTTTAAAGATATTTTTTCCTGAGCACTTTGAAAAACATCCATTACTAAATGGAAAAGTTTTCCTCAAGTTCTTATCAATTGATATTTTGAGTCACAGAATATTATGCTTCATGGTAGCAAGTTAGTATGTTTGGATTTAGCAATTTCTTAACATGTTGGTGGAAATGGAAAAATATATTGACTCCAAAATGAACATTGCTTTTTATTGGTTTCCAGAAATATTGGCTGACACTGATATGCAGAGTGGCTTAGAGTAGAATCCACTGTACACTAAGCATCAATACAATGGGTTACGTAGATATTCAATACAAAAATTAGGGATGGGTGTGGAGCTCAGGGGTTTTAACACTTGCTTAGTATGAATGAGCCTCAGTATTCAAACCTCATCACTAGAAAGAGTCAGAGAGAGAGAGAGAGAGAGAGAGAGAGAGAGAGAGAGGAGAATAAAAGCAGCTTTACTTTAAATCATTAACATTTTGCATATTAAAATTTTTTGGTTCCTTTTAATTTTCAAGAGTTAAATTTGAAAATTTCATTACAATCATGCAATTTGTTTATTCTCTTCTTTTATATAGTGCTGAAGGTCAAACAGAGAGTATCCTGAAAATAGTACAAACCCTTTACCCTTTGTTACCCTTACAACCAAGTCTAACATTTTCCAATAAAATAATCAGTACAATAAAGCAGGGTGCAGGGATAACCGCTAGATTCCTGGTTATAGAGAGTAGTGTGTTACTAGTTCTAGAAAGTTCTAGAGGGATGGCCAGATAGCTCAGTGGACTAAAGCACTTCGTCAGACAGGTACAGGAACCAGGGCTTGATCTGCAGCCTGCCCTACCAACCACTCCTCTGGGGTGCGCTGAGACTGCAATTGTGACTGGGCATGGTGGCGCGCACCTGTAATCCCGTCACTTGGGAAGCTGAAAACAAGAGGATCACTAAGAGCGCGATCTGTGTAGTGACACCCTGTAGACCCTGTACTAAATATACTTTTTAAAAGGAAAATTTTAAAATAAGAGAGCGGATAGAAAAAATGAGAAGTAGAAAAGATAGAAAGGATGGATGAAAAAGAGGTAAAAGCAGGAGACAAGAATGAAAAGAGAAAATGAATGACCATAAAGCTAAGAAAGATGGATAGACAGAAAGAGGAATAAGAAACCACCTAAAACAACTCACAGCGCCGTAAGTTTGACCTTGACAACTGTGTAAAAAATTATCATATGGAATAGCACCCTGCTGCTTAAAGATTGAAACCATATTGACTCAGTAAATAAGGGGAAAGTGGCTTCTTTTCCCTACAGACGAATTCTAGTTAATAAATATAGAAATAATAAATATAGAAAATTTATGGAAGTTCTACAGAAATTGCTGGCATAGACTACAGAATGGTAAACTCTCGATAAGAGAAAGGAATGGCACATGTACCCGCACCGCACAAGGAGTCTACTGAGTGTTCGCTGCAAGCATGTGCTAATAAAAAGTAAGTACATAAAATTTCCCAAAGTAATATTGGTGAATTTTTATATTTAAAAATATAGGTAAATTTTCCTCTGAAATAAAAACACTTTTATATCAACCCTTTCCACTTTTTAGCTTTACAAGTTAAAAATTGTCAGTTTTCTTGTCAGTGAAACAAAATCCCAAAAGAAATGAAATGAAGAAATTTCTTATGAGTGTGCATAAATATTTTTGAAGTTTTCAAAATTGAAAAAAAAATCATTTGAACAGCCTAAAACTTTATTATTTGATTTATACAGAAGTATTCTCAGTGCAGTGTCCCATTGCACTGGTACTTCAACTATCAAAAAAAAAAGTAATACTGATGTTGAATTGCCCTGGGAATAATGAAAATTGCCTGTGACTTTGATCAGTGCAGAAAAGATGCAGCTATGTTGCTGCATAATACTGTCGTATACTTGAATATTGTCGAACTTTCCTCTGTAACTTTAAAGTGAATTATCACAGAAGCTAACAACTTTTCCACTTTCCTTCAGTAAGCAGAAATGTGGAACGACTGATTTCTTGCAGTGTAGGTGCTTCTTAGGTTTAGTGCAAAATGTTCCTTGGATAGCATCTCAAAATCCTGCCAATTTTAAGAGCTCCTTTTTCAAAATTTTGAAGATTGTCAACCTCTTCAAAATTGTGGGATTGTTTAACAGCACAATTGGATTTGAAGGAAGCCCTAGTATTCTGTGAGAATAAAGGCTGCTGGGACAATATCTGGCTTTTTTGCTTTAGTAAAGAAAGATAATACATACTTCATTATTTTTCTAGTTCTTACATTGGTAACTGAACTCTGGCAGCATTTCTGACAGAAATTTATCCAATGCTCAGAAGGCAGTTTATCAGGATCAGGGCTTACACAAATTGTATTTTGAAGTTTGATCTAGCAAAATAAATCATAATGTAAAGTTCTTCAGCAACACCCAAAGTACATTATTGAATTTTAATGACAAATGCTATAAGGAGAGTCCCTTGTCAACACAACTTAAAATAGGGTTGATTTTTGACCTCATCTTCTTAGTACATATTTTATAAGATCTTATGTAATTCAAAGTGAAATAATTGAATTAAATTTATTTTCTGGAAACATTAGAGACACTGAGAAAATCATGAGATCACTGGTCACCTTCCTCCAAAAATTTGATCTAAATAAATATGTACACAAGCATTTGTGTGAGCTTCTCAAAACACAAAGAATTTCTAATTTATATTCAAGGCAAAGATTTGCCCATTTTCCTCTAAATGGAAATCTGCAGAACTTGGAAATGCTAAAAAAAATGTTTATTTCTTTTCAAATAAAATTAAAACTAAAATATGGGCAGCTGGGCTACATCAGAGCCCCTTGTAATGGTTTTCAAGTACTCTCAAGGGTAAGGTTTTGAAGGAGAAGTAGTAGAAAAATGATAAAACTCATTGGCCTGGGAAATTGTCCATACAAGTACTCTATGTAAAGACTCCAGAAGCACTGTGAAGATAATGTGGACCTAGAGCAGAAGTTCTTTTGATTAAAAAAAAAAAAAATCAGAGAACCAAGAAGCCCAGAGACTGAGATTTTATTACTTTTGAAAGACCTCTTGATGTAAAGGCTGCTACCAAGGATATGAGGGGAAAGTTTTTGCCTAAACAATCAATTAAAGTATATCAAAAAAATGTCATCTTCCAAAAGAGGCAACACTTGAAGAGGACCACCTCTCTCAAGAAAGAGACCCTATGAGATGTGTGAAACATGGAAGATGATGGAGCCAGGGGACCTTCTACCCATGAGAACCCTTAGATGATGGAGGATTTGATCATAATTGCAACATGAGTTCTTCTAGGAGACTCGTTATAAAAGGTCCTTTTTTCATGAAGTGGAGGCCCTCCTGAAATATCTGCGGGGCTAGTGAGATAGCAAAGCAGACTGCTTAGCAAACTTAGGCAAGCACAGGTACCATGGTTCAATATCCAGCAGCACATGAGGTTTCAGCCCTGCTTCACAGTGGGGTAAGACTGCCAGAGTCTGGGAGTACTGACTCACACCTGTAATTCCAGCACAGGGGAGATTGAAAGTAGGAGGATCACCATGAGTCTGAGCTGCATAGTGAAACCCTGTAACAAAGAAACACATAAAAAATAAATAAAAATAAAGGTCTGCTGCTTTTGCTTCTTTCTGAAGCACCTGTTGGATGGAGAGTCAACATCCGGAATAACATGGGAGGTAGAAAATTCCCAGCAGTCCAGACATCTTGCTTCCCTACCTCGAGCCAGTGAATTTCAAGATCGTGGCCATTATCATTCTCCAAATCAGCAATCCTGTAAATGCTATAGTGATCATGCTGGCTATGGTAAGGGATGAGATAGAGATTACTGTGAACATTCCAGTGGAGACCCTTACAGAGATGTATATGAAAGTCATGGGTACCCCCATGAGGCAGTATCTAAAATCTCCCCAGTGCGAGGATTACAGGAATGCACCCCCACCCCTAGACTCAGTTGCTGGCTCAGAGCATCTGGGTGTGGGGCTGGCTGGTGTGGGATATGGTACTGGAGATGGAACCCTGGTCCTGGGTCCCTGTGCTTGCCTAAATAGGTACTGAATCTCCTGAGCTTTCTCACTGGTCCTGGGATATACTGTTTTAAAACAATTCACTTTCTTCCTTCTCCACTCATTATTTTTTTATTATCTATTGATTTATTTAGAATAGTAAAAATCTTCCAGAAGTATTAATTACTTTTGATATCTACTAAAATTTATTATAAATAAAAGAGCTAGATGAATTGTCAAATACATTTTAAAAATCATAATATTTCATACATGAAATAAAATCAAAAGTTTTTGTTTGACCTTTCTATCCCTGAAGAAAAACATTTTTTATTTAAATTGTCAAAATTATATTAAAATCTTTATTTTCCCCAACCCACATGTATGAGTCAGTTAAGATAACATTTCAGTCAGAAATGTCAGGATGATTTATTTGATATAAAGCATTTTACTTATTCTTAAAACTTACAAAATCATAGAAGTCCATCCACAGAAGGTATTCTGAAGAGATTTCTACATTTCTGTTATACAGCTTAATCCAAATTTAGTTTCATTCAACATTCAGTAATGTGCCTTATTATGCACACAAGGTTAATTTTATCTTCTCTTCTAGAATTATTAGTGTAGGTGGGACAGTGGGTAATACGAACTTTGTCCCATGTCCGTTAGTAATGAACTTCTTCAAGTTTCCTGCAAATTCAGTTCTGTTACTAAAGGATATTAGTGGTACTTTCTGCAACCACTGCATGCATATTGTACCAAACACTAGCACTTCTGGATTTTAGAATAGTTCATATGTCAAATTACATAAAATCAAATCTCAGTACTCATTCATTAATCATTGAAAATAAATACTACCTTTGTTGTATAATAAATTATTAAAACATTTTCTGATTAACACTTAGTTAATAGAGTCTTTCAAGGATGCTCAAAATGGGCAGTTCATAAAATGCACTCCACTCTTAGGAAAATGCATAGTTCTTTCCACTGCATCCTGTACAAGTAGCCTTCACCAGCGCTACTCATTTTCTCTTCTTAGTCTGTCCACTTGATATAGATGGCAAGATATAAGCAGAGGAAGTCAATATGCAGACATTTGGAGAAATCTGAGATTCAGAAACACTTTGCATGTGAGCTTGCCTTCATTCTAGTCTAGTCACATGAAAAGTGCAGAGCCCACGCTTCAGTCCCATAATCTCTCTCTCTCTCTCTCTCTCT
>PVJA010039394.1:0-19185 GCA_004027025.1 Myocastor coypus | reverse complement strand
GTCTTTTTGAGACAGGGTCTCGCTATGCAGTTGAGGCTGACCTTGAGCTCACTTTTGTGGCCCAGGCTGGTCACGAACTTGCACCAATCCTCCTGCCTCAGCCTCCCGAGTGCTGGGATTACAGGCATGAGCCACCACGCCCGGCTAAATCTTTAGATTCATCTTTTTTTTTTTTTTTCTTGTTTCAGAACTTTTTGTTTTATTTATTTTTATGGCCGGCTCAGCCTGCCTTGAGGGCAGAGCTGGCATAGCATGTGGTGCCGGGGATCGAACCGCAGTCCCTGCAACTGCACAAGCTTTCCCAAGCAGGCGCTTTAGACCACTAAGCCATCCTGCCGGGCCCCCCCTCATCCTAGTTTTAAACCCAGAAAGCACTCTATCAATTTTAATAATTTATGTATAATTAATGTTGTTGAACTTCTAAACATTTGAGCATTTCACTTTACTAAACAGTCATGTATGTCTTAACCCACACATATTCCTTGCTTGGGAGTGACAGTTTCAATGAGAAACAGCTTAAATAAATAGCCATCTCTGTTCTACTTTTCTTTTCTGTGACATAATTTACACATTCTAGGTACTTTATTTTTATAAGTAAGCAGGCACCTTAGAGTGGAAAAGAATTCAGCACAATGGATTTTCTTGGCAAAACAATAGATTACTTAAATGGCATCATTAAATCACCTGCACAACTGGCACCTGGCTTTAGTTCTAGGCAATGAATGACAAACAACCCTTTGTGAGAATTTTCTAATACTCCGTCATGTGGGTATAGATATCAGAGTTTCTTCCTGTCAGTTTATTGCTGCATTTCTTTGCAGAATTGATAGGTAGCTGACATGGCAAGAAATATTAGAAAATTGGACTGCTGGTAAAATTTAACAGAATTTTTCCTTTAGGGGAAAAACACACATTTATTTTATGTACAGAAAAATCAGTTAAAACTTTTAGAAATTAACTGTTCCGTAAGTGGAAGTGCAGACAGTCGCCTCCCACCTGTGTGGCTTCTCTGCTCTCTAATTCTAACCATAAACACTTTAGCCTAGGGGCCTAGCCTGGCTGCCCCACGCCCTGGTTTCCTTATTCATTAAAAAGCCCACATAGTGGGCTGGTGAGATAGCTCAGCGGTGTACAGCACCTGCTTAGGTCAAGCTTAGGCAACATCAGGGACCATGGTTTTATCCCTGGCACCATATGCTGCGCCAGCCCCACCCCCAGGGCAGGCTGAGCTTACCATAATATTTAAGAAAATTCAGGTTTTCCGTGGGCAAGTGAGTGACATAGTGAGATCCCATGTCGGGGGACAGGCGGGGGTTGGGGTGGAGGGAGGCACTGGCTTCAATCCCCAGGCTCCAAAATGCAAAATCTTGCTAAGTTATTGTCAGTTGATAAGGAACTATGTATAAAGCACTTAGCACACTACATTATATTACAATTTTAATAACATTCATTTGGATTCACAGGGCACTTTTCATGCTGTAGGGAAAAAAATTGAATAGTACTTCAGAACTGATCTTTTAAAAAGACAACTAGAATTATGTAATAAAAGTTTAAAATAAATTGAAAACCTTAATGCTACAAATAATACTATGAACAAGCATTAAAACGTTATTATTTTGTTGTATAAAATTTGATGGCAGCCAGAGGACCCCAAAGATGGGTGTGTAGGCACTTGGGAAAAGAGAGAAAGCAGGAAGCTGCTCAGGCTCGGCTCTACTGCCTTCTCACCTCTACTCTTTACTTGGAAGGAGGCCATGAGCCAGGGAGGCTTTTCTGGCCTTGCTGTGAGGTGGATCGGGAAGCCACCACAGCAGAGGTGCTCTCCTTGGAACGGGAGGAAAAGAGGCAAGACCCTGGGAGGAGTCACCTACTATGCTCCTCCCGGCGTATCACGAGTCCATCCTGGCCTTTTCTCACCCAGCTGCTTCTGCACAACTACCCACGACTCAGAGCTAGCGTGCAAATACTCTGGTTTTCTGCTTCCCAAGGTCTTGGATTAGTTACAAAGGCTCCCACTTGGCATGAAAGGTCTACTGATCAAATGTGGGTGCTGTCCTTCCACTAGTCTGTATTTGTTTGGATAACTCAAATGCACATTTTGAAGAGGCGGGGAACACAATGTGTGTCTTTGCCTACAGTGTATGTGTAAGGACTGCTTCAAGAGAGCGAGTCTAACCTCACTGTCCAGAGATGACTGCGATCTTGGCCATCGTGGGTCTATTCCATTAACAGGTATACTTCTAAACTCAGCATGGTGGTACACTGCTGCCACTCCAGCACTCTGGGAATCGGAGGCAGGAGGACTGCAAATTGAAACACAGTCTGTGCCGGGCATGGTGGCGCACGCCTGTAATCCCAGCACTTGGGAGGCTGAGGCAGGAGGATCAATGCGAGTTCGAGACCAGCCTGGGCTACAAAAGTGAGCTCAAGGCCAGCCTCAACTGCATAGCGAGACCCTGTCTCAATAAGACAAAAAAAAAAAGAAACACAGTCTGATAGCTGAGCAACTCAGCGAACCCTGCCTCAATCAAAAGGAGGCGGAGAGGCCAGGGACGCAGCTCGGCGAAGAGATCTGGTGTTGAATCCTGAGTCCCCAAACAATAGGTCCGTCTGTCTTCATTCACAACTCAGACGCCACCCCACAGCTTCACTTTTGCAACAGTTCACCTCATTAACTTTCTCACTCGGCCATCCCTAATTAGTGAAGGCCACTCTGACGGACAGGAAGACACACCAGTGGCTTTTTAGGAGGCAGGAGACACAAAACCCTATAGCTTTGAGGTAGTCAGCCAGCGACGGCAGCTCTCTACAGCTGTTCTTCTACCACTAACTTGACATCTGAACATCATAAATTCTGAAAGTCAAGAAGAAAGCTAACGAAAGTTAGTAGGGAAAATTCTGCTGGCCTCATTGGAACTCGTATATTGTTGAACTCCGTGTGTTACGTCCAGGTCTCGCTTCTTCTATAAATATAGAAAGAAAGAAAGAAAGAAAGAAAGAAAGAAAGAAAGAAAGAAAGAAAGAAAGAAAGAAAGAAAGAAAGAAAGAAAGAAAGAAAGAAAGAAAAAGAAAGAAAGCAAGCAAGCAAGCTGAATGAATCATAGATGAATTAATAGTACGCAGAGCTTTTCAGGCCTGTGCTTATGCGAAATGTACCCCCAGGTTTCCTTCAGGGGGTGATCTTAGATTTCCTTCCTGCCCTCCTCTGCCTCCCCTAGCTGACCTCTGCTCTCAGGACATTTCCCCAATCTCGCCACTCTCCTGACACAAGCTAGCCAGCTTTGGGACCTTAGCAGCTGCACCAGGCCCTGAAAGGGCCGGCCCTGGTGGGCCTCATGCTCTGTATCACCCCAGCAGGAGTCAGTTTCTCTCCTCAGGAGCCCTCCAGAGTCACTGTGGAGCACACAGGGCCATTGGCAGGGCCAACAAAAGACAGAGCTATGCTGGGCATGGTGGCTCACACCTGTAATCCCAGCACTTGGGAGGCTGAGGCAAGAGGATTGATGTGAGTCTGAGACCAGCCTGGGCTACAAAAGTGATCTCAAGGCCAGCCTGAACTGCATAGCAAGACCCTGTCTCAAAAAAAAAAAAAAAAAAAAAAAAAAAAAAAAATGAAGAGCTGTGGAGGAGCAGGGGGCAGGTGGCCACCCCTCCCCAGTTCTCCCGCAGGCACCTTCTTTGTCACCCCTAGCCAGGAGGGGATGGCAAACATCTGGAGGCCGGAAGAGGCATTTCTCTGATTGTACTGCCCTGTGAGAAAGTATCTACACCTATTTCCATATATAAATGTCAACCAATTGGGATGAAGATGGCAACAAATGGAGCTATTCTCACTGTTTATTTTTGTGTCTTTGTAAGGTCAAGAGCAGAATTTTCAGTAATTTCAAAGATAAAGCATAGAAGAGCTCAGTATTTTATAACATTTACATAACTTCAAGAAAATCATAAATAGTGGGAGCATTCTGAAGATTGCGAGTGAGCAGTGAAACCTTTCTTCACTGTTTTATACATCACATTTATTTGTATTTTTTTTTTCAAATATATCTATGAGAATGACACATTTTTGGAATTTTGGGGTTTTTTTGTATTTTAGGGAACGGTCTACAGGGTGTTCAGGGTCTCACTACTAGATCAGACTCGTAGTGATCTGCCTGTTTACAGCCTCCCAAGAGCTGGGATTACAGGCGAACGTCACCACGTCCAGTTTTTCTCGCACGTCCCGGGGGTGGGGCAGGCACGGCAGACCCGGGGGATGTAACCCGGGCCCCTGCCCCTCCTTGCAGGCACTGTAATCCGCTGAGCTATTTGGCCGCCTCTAGAAGCAATATTTTCTTTAGCAGAGGTGGAGAGAATAACTTAGAGGAGAACCGTGGCAGAATGACCTCGAGCGGCACCCACGCTGGGGATGGGTGTCTAGCTCCAAATATTCCTTCTAACCACGCCCCTCCTTAACAGCAGCAGTTCAACAAAAATTAGTTTTGGAGCCGGGCGTGGTGGCGCACGCCTGTAATCCCGGCACTCGGGGGGCTGAGGCAGGAGGATCGGTGCGAGTTCGAGACCAGCCTGGACTACAAAACTGAGCTCAAGGACAGCCTGAGCTGCATAGTGAGACCCTGTCTCAAAAAGACAAAAAAAAAAAAATTAGTTTTGGAATTCACAGTCCACCAGCATATTCTGCTGTTGCTAATATGCCTGTTCAGCAATTAGATGCACCTAATAATAGACCCCGCTCTGAGTGCCACCATCCACCGGCGAGTCATACAGCCCTGCTAAGGCCCAATCCCCAGCTGTTCTGTCAGAGCTCTGCCTCCAGCTCCGCCTCTCCCCTGCCCCGAGCGCAGCCCTTCACTTCTCTCTTTCAACCCTGCCTACCTCTGCTTCTTCCTCTCACTGAGGTCCCTGGAAATGTTTCCTGTCAGGAGTGACAGTGAACCGACCAAGCCAGGCGAGTCCCCGCCACCTCCTTGGGCAACCTGCTCATATCCCGTGCAGCACACACAGCGCTGCTCTGATAGGATGGATATCCTTACAGGAAGGCGAAGAGACCTCAGGCAAGCTCCAGCGAGGACACAAGGAGAGAGCAGCCTCTGCTAGCCGAGGGAAGACTTCTCAGGCAGAGCCAAACCTTCCTGCGCTTGGCTATTGGATTCCCGCCTTGTAAAACTCAGAAAAAATATTTCTATTGGTTAACCTGCCCATTCTGGCATTGTTTTACAGAAGCCTAAGTTAATAATACATAATCTATGCATTCTAAGAGATAACAAGATTTTTTTTAAAGTCCACAGGCTGTCCCTGCTGTGTTGCTGTGGCTCGCTATGCTAAACAACGATGCAAGCACCTAGGAGCGGACGGTGTCTTTTGCATGTTTATGTAACTTCCAACCCCAGGGACCCCACAGCGAGATGGCAAATTTAAACTGGCATTCCTGAAGTAATGTTTTTCAAGAATCGCTCAAGTGTGATAATGAATCCAAAATGCATTCTGTCACGTGTGCTCGTGTTGCTGCCCTTCCTAACCGTCTGAGCCCGCAAGCGACGGTTTCCGGAAGGCTTCTCTGCCATGACTCGCGTCGGCTCTGGGGGCAACCTGGCCTGGGAAGACGGACGCCCCCGTAATTCCTGGAGAGAGGGGCAGTCCAGGTATTCCTGAAGTTGCCTATGGGATTCTTCTCCTCAGAGCGGGGAAAAAGATTTGCGAGTTGTTCATCTTAAAGTAGCTTTATTCAGAACCAGTCTGGAGGCTTTCTCTTCTCCAGCTTATGAGGCTACTTTTCTCCTTAATGTTTTCTTCAGGTCCAGCCTGCAGCAGGAAAGGAGGCGCTCTGCTTGTCGTCCAGTCAGCGATGCCTTTCCGCAGCTGAACAACCCACCTTGTCTGCCAGCGCTCGCCAGGAAGGACCAGCCCCGATGCACCGTCAGCACGCTCTGCACTCAAATAGGCCTCATGCTGCAGAACAGCGCCGGGGCTGGGGAAGCCATGCGCTCCGCAGTGTCCGAGCAGCAGACCCCTTGAATGAAAATGGAATAGGTGCAATTGGGGCTGACTCAATGTTTGAACACAGCATTTCATGCTTGGGGCAAGAACTAGGAGTCCAGGGATGATCAGTAGAATTCGCACTAAAGTGTCCAATAGGAAGGAGCTTGAGAGTTATCCCCATCCGACTACAAACTTGCCACACATCACATAGCTTATGCCACGTTCCAGTTTTGAGGTGCCATTATACCAGTTTAAAGTGCTTAAAAAAAAAAAAAAAAAAAAAAAGTGCTTTACACAGCTTTCCGGCGGTGACGACCTCATGGAGATCATGCCTCTCGCAAAAGACCTCCTTCATCCCTCTCCGGAGGAGGAGAAGAGGAAGCACAAGAAGCAGCGCCTGGTGCAGAGCCGCAGCTCCTACTGCATGGACGTGAAGTGCCCAGGATGCTATAAAGTCACCACGGTCTTCAGCCATTCACAGATGGTATTCGGTGTGTCGGCTGCTCCACTGTCCTGTGCCGGCCTACAGGAGGGAAAGCAAGGCTGCCAGAAGATGTTCCTTCAGGAGGAGGCAGCAGTCACAGCACCCTCAGTCGATGTGAGTGGGAAGCCATCCCAATAGACACATTTTGGACGAGAAAAAAAAAAAAAAAAAAAGGTTCTTTACGCAGTGACAGGGCTGACGCAATCTCCCAGCTGGACTCAGCAGCAGGGACTTGGGTCCCCACTTGGTGAGCATTCTGGCCCTGCACAAGAGGAGGGCACAGAGACGGGTGGGTGCAACACCCAGCCAGGGTGGGGAGCCTGCATAGAGCCTCAGGGGGAGAGGGGGCCTGTGCCTCCCTCTTTTGTGCCCCATGACTTTGGTGTCCTCTGTCACCTAGAGCTGCTGCCCTCTGCCACGTGCCACTCTGCCTTGGAGCAAGCTGATGATAGACTGAAATCTCCACAAACTGTGAGCTAGATGAACCTTTCCTTAGCTTTGAGTGCTGGGTATTTTGTCTCAGAAACGAGAGAAAAGTAACCAAGTCACTCCGACCATAATTTGACTCCAACCCTTTTGGTGGTAAAAATGAAGCTGTAAGCCCAAATAGCATTAGAATAAGATGTATATGTCTCTGCAGTTGAAACGCAACTTCATCTCCATCTACTAGGACACAAATGCACATTAATAACTACCATATAAGGGCTGGCCAAATGGTTTGGTGAGCTAAAGCACCTGCTTACACAGGCACAGAGAGTGGACTTTGACATGCTGCCCCTGGGTGTGCTGAGAGGGTGACTGAGACTGGGCGTGGTGGCGCGTGCCTGTATCCAGTGCTTGGGGGACCAAAAACAGGCGGATCACTGTGAGTCTGATATGTGTAGTGAGAGCCTGTAGTCCTTGAATTAAAATACATAAATAATGATAATTATATTAATTACCATATCATCCAAGTAGTCTGGCATGGTGGCACATATCTATAATCCCAGCACTTGAGAGGTTGAGGCAAGAGGATTGCTTGCAAGTTCAAGGTCAGCCTAGACTGCAAAGTGAATGCAATTCCAGCCCGAATGTCATCGTAAGCCCTGCCTCAAAAACACAGGAATCAATCAATCAGTCAATCATACAATCAATATAAAATTACAAGCATACAAATAACAGTAGAAGTAAATGTGTATTCCATATAATTTGCCAGTAATATTATTCTCACTTAAACCATGTAAAATGAAAGTTCTGAGAGGTTAATGTGATCAATTAAGTAGTTTCTCAAAACCACACAATTTCCTGTCAACCCAAGTCTTTGTGACATTTAGGTCTATAATCTAGCCCTTCACTGGACATCTGATGGCACTGTCCAAAGGGACAGGCTGTAGATCTTGGTCCCTCCAGGGGCTACTCCAGGAAGTATCTGAGCCTAGTCTTGTCCTTTGACTTCCACAGGCCTTATTGTCTTTACATAATTAAACAAAATGGGGATGAAATGCACAGAGACCTCCAGGGATTTGGCTTGGTCCAGCTTCCAGTCACGGATCAGCACGTTCTTCACAGAGCCAAATTCATGTAATATTTCCCTTGCAAACACCAATAATTAACCAGCATAGATATTCTCATGTATTTTTTTCCTGCCTCAGGTTTATTTGTACAAAGAGCATAGGAAGAGACCAGCCCGCTACAGATAGCACCCCAAGAGTCACACCAGTCCTTCTGATTTTTTGTCTTTTTGAGGCAGGGACTCGCTATGCAGTTCAGGCTGGCCTTGAGCTCACTTTTGTAACACAGGCTGGTCTCAAACGCGCACTGATCCTCCTGCCTCAGCCTCCCAAGTGCTGCAATTAGTCCTTCTGTTTTCACATCAGCAGATAAGAGGATTTTACTGTGGAGGCTTCATGGGGGCCTGGGCACCATTGGGGGCCTGGGTCCCTTTGGGCGCTGGGGCTGGAGCAGAAGCTGAAGCCTGGGCCTTTGGCTGGCAGTGCTTGCAATGTTGGCAGTGCAGGCTCAGATATGGCTCCCAAGCTTGGCAACATAGGCAAGTCGAGCGAGCCTGTGGCTTACTCCCTGTGGGATGATCTTGGGCTTGACCTTGGGCTTGGCAAGGGCCTACCCCTTTCAGATGCCTTTTCTGTGCCATTCTCAGCACTGGTTGTGTATGGTGTGGTTCTGTGTGTGTGTGTGTGTGTGTGTGTGTGTGTGTGCAGGGTCTTACTACACAGCTCTGATCCTCCTGTTTCTTGCCTCCCAAGTGCTGAGATTAAGGTGTGCACCACCATGCCAGGACTCCATCACCAGATCAGCGTGCCCAAGAGCAGGGCCGGTGTGGCAGGCTTGAACTTGGACACAACTGCACTGCCAACATGGCTGCCACACGCCTGGCACCACCAGCACGGCTGTCTTAGCAACTCTTTCCTTGTTGCCCGGACAAATACCCAACACCCCAAATTAAGGAAGGAAAGTTTTATTTAGCTCACAGTTAGTGGAGGTTTCAGTCCATACTCGACTGGCTCCAACCCAGAGTGGCACGTGGCACAGAGCAGCCCTTCCTGGCAGTGGCAAAGAGCAACCACAAGGGAAGGGGCAGCTCAGGCAGCTATCTAGCCTCTCTCCCCTCCCTACATTGCAATGCAAATCACCTGGCCCAGGGGAGGTGAAGCACCCACACCCACAATAATCAATCAGGAACTCCATAGGCTGCCCCATGACTGCGGGAGGCTTTGGGGAGACACCGCAACACAAACTATTACAATGACATTTATTATTTCTTCCTCTTTCTTTTAATATCTGCTAAACACATCATAGGTTTTTGGGAAAAATCATACCTCAACATAATTTGGGGCTAAGGAGTTTGATCTCTTATATATCTATGTGACTGGATGTTTTTAAAAAATGTGCACGTTATGCATAAGTGTAGCCAAAAGAAACATCTTCCCAACTGCTTCAGTCTTTGTAACTTATAAGTCATCTGGTGCCACAACACTGATTGTCTTGTTAAAATGGCAGCTTGTTACATTCAGAAATTATCTGGAGAAAGGCCAGGGTCATGGCAGTGTCACATCTTACTGACTTGTGATTACTGAAAGAATTGTGAAGTAAGAAGGTGGAATACCACAAAAG
This sequence comes from Myocastor coypus, assembly GCA_004027025.1. Classification (NCBI taxonomy): domain Eukaryota; kingdom Metazoa; phylum Chordata; class Mammalia; order Rodentia; family Myocastoridae; genus Myocastor; species Myocastor coypus. Next base: position 9,614 of record PVJA010039394.1, on the reverse strand, counting down.
GGGGGGCAGGGAGATGGCTCAGTAGAATAAGCACTTGCCTGGCAAGTATAAGGTCCTGAGTTCAATCCCTGGTACCTCAGAGAGAGAGAGAGAGAGAGAGAGAGAGAGAGAGAGAGAGAGAGAGAGAGAGAGAAGAGAAGAGAAGAGAAGAGAAGAGAAGAGAAGAGAAGAGAAGAGAAGAGAAGAGAAGAGAAGAGAAGAGAAGATAGAGTTTAAGACACCTGGGGGCTTTTATATATGCATTTAGTACAGGATCTCAGGACATGTTTCTGACTCATAGAGCTCCCTCTGTTGCCAGCCTCCCAAGCCAAGGCACCGGTTTTCATCTGAACCTCCACCTCTTACCAGCTGTGCAGCCTCAGACAAGGTATTACATAAAACAATGAGTTTCAAGCTTGATGCTTGAAATCGAGTCAAACAGCATGTGATGGGATGCTGGCTTTGCCAGCTAGAGAGCACGACAGGTCTGCCCAGTGCTCGCGTCTCTGGTTATTCACCGGTAAGTTGAGATGTTCTAACCGCCTCAGAGATGATTCCGATGCAAGATGGGACACCACGGGCACCACGTCCATGCTCCTTTAAAGCAAAGTCAGCCTGGGCAGGGAGCTCAGAGGCCTGAGCACCTGTCTGACAAGCGCAGGGACCCAAGTGTGATCCCCGGTACCGTGTGGCCTGTGAGCCCCAACTCATAGCTCGTTGGCACACTTCTGTAATCCCAGTGCTGGGGAGGCTGAGGCAGGGGGATGACTATGCACTGTGTAGTGAGATCCTGTACCACAGCAAAGGAATAAGTGGAGGAAAGTCGGTGAGGTGAATGTGAAAGGAAAATCGTTTAGACATAGCAGAGACAATGTAAGAAGCAAGAGAAGGGAGACCCTAGAAAAGGGGCAGAACCATCAGAATCTAGGCTGCGGAAAGGCAGAGTGTGGGCGTGCCAGGGAAGTGGTGCAAGCCGGCCACAGGGGACGGCGGCAGCCGGGCTGGTATGGTGCCACGTGATGAAGTGCAGTAGACAAAAGAAGAGAAACTGTCACGGATTAGGGCCACGGAATAGCAAAGGGGGAAGAGCAAGGAAGGGGAAGGAGGAGGGAGAGGGAAGGAAAGGCACACACACGCACACGCACACACACGCACACACGTGTGTACAAATGTTGTAGGCAGCTGAATCAGATAGAAATACTGTAGGCAGTCAGACAGGGCCAGGCCCTCAAGGACGACATGGAAGCCAAGGTGACTTTGCTACTAGAGGCAGACACTCCTCCGCCACGGGCCAGATCTCAAGACAAGGGTAAACAGAAGCAACTACCTACTTCCCTAGGGATGAGCATCAGGGATTGATACGCTAAATAACTATTATTCTCCTTAAAAGACCCTGGAAAGAGTCAGCCCAAGCTCAATGGGTGGCATTCTCGCCCGCTTGCTACGTGACCTGCCTTCCCATTGGATCCCGATGTTAATCAATTTTACCTGAGCAATGGTGCTTGTAATCTCATTGGTTGGCCATAGTCTTTGTCCCACTTCATACCCACCTAAGCGAGTTCCCATGTCTTCTCTATAAGAGACCCTGGAAGAGACAGCTTCCGAGGGACACCCACTTAGGACCCCCCTCCTGTTCCTCTTTTGGACAGGAGTTTTCTTTTGCCTAAGAAATATGTTCTGCTCATTACTTCTGTTCCTAAAATTCATTCTTTGGTTTTAAAGAACACGAACTTGTCGCAGGTACTTTTCAGGTTGGGGATTGGTTTTCCCTATATCATTTGGAGGTTCCCTATTGGAGGTCACGCACCCCAGATCAGTTTTTTCTTCCTGCATCATATAGAAGATAGTTAGGATATACAGCTATTGTCTCTTAATTCAATGAAACGAAAGCTTTGTGCGGCCATTGCTTAGACAAGGTATCAGGTCTGTATCTCGTCCTCTGAAGAACTACCATGAAGGCAACAATACACACTGTATTAATTAATGTAACTGTCCTACTAACCTGTTTTGAAACCATTTCCTTGCTATTTTATCATTAAAATGAATAAGAATTTTTAAGAAAGAAGATAAAGTTGACTAGTGATTAAAATCTTACATATGATAAAACTGTCACATGTTAAATAAAAATATTAACATTCTTAGCTTACAAAAAAATGAAAAGAAAGATGTGAAGGATAACATGAGAAAGGACCGGATGACACCATAGGCACTCTTTATTTTGTTTGCTTTTTTTTTTGCAGGACTGGAGTTTGAACTTACAACCTTGCACTTGCCAGGCAGGCACTTGTGCCACGGAGCTATCTCCCCTGCCCCTTTGTTTGCTTTTTTGAGACAGGATCTCACTATAAAGTCCAGGACTCACTATGCAGATCAGGTTGGCCTTGAACTCCCAGAATTCTTCAGTCTCAGCCTCCCATGAGCTGGCGCTAGAGATAGGTACCACCCATCCTGGCTCGGATGGCTATTCGTGAGCCTGTACCATTGTTGTTCTATGTCTGTTTACCCTATGTCTTTTGTCTCATTGCTGGGACAAAGTACCTGCACCAAAATTAAAGAAAGGAAGGTTTATTTAGCTCACAGTGGCGATTTCAGCCCCTACACAGATGCCTCCAAGGCAGAGTGGTGCATGGCAGAGGGTGGCCGTTCAGGAGGGTGGAAAACAGCAACCCAGCAAGAGCAAGAGGAAGCAGTGATGGCAACGACGGCCACAGAGAGCGAGGCTGTCTCCAGCATGTCGGATTCGGGATAACGGCCCCAGGCTGGCTGTAGCATTTGCACTCACAATCCCAGCAGCACTCACACCCACAATCCCAGCAGCACTCACACCCACAATCCCAGCAGCACTCACACCCACAATCCTAGCACTGAATCAGGAATTAATGACAAACTACATGTTGGCCCCATAATTGCATGAGGCTTGAGGGGAACAACTAGACACTAACCATAATACAATGTACAAAAAAAAAAAAGAAGAAAGCCCACTGTTTCTCACTTCAAGCATATTTTCAGGAAGCTATTCTCCAAAACTTTTATGCTATCTGCCTCAGAAGCTTCTTGTATTATATGCCTTACCAACTTACATTGTTTTTCTCTGAGGACATAAAAATACGACACCCCGATTTTATAGCTTGGCTAATTCTAGCTCCTAGCTTTTCAATTTTTTTCTTCCTCTTGGTTTTTATTTTCCCTTTTCACTAGATTATTCCATTCCTAAATCCTATCTCCATCAGGAAGCATTCCTTGATGATATATATCTCCCCAAAGTCTTTCCTTTCTGCATAGTTCTTTACATACCCACTTTATCCCAGTAACCCGGAAGCTAAAGCTAACCTAGCAATCAAGTGGTGGACAATCTGGTAGCAGATATTTTCTAGGACTTGCAGTGAGTTATTCACTGTCACAGGCTTCCTCCTAGGTAAAGGGAAGGGTTATGAAGTGGCCCACACCGAAGTCATTGGAGCAGGCATTCAACAAGTGCAAAGTGCACACCCGCCTACTCGAAGCTTTATTCCCGATATGAGCATCAAGTGGAGCATGCAAATTATCTGCTTCAGTCTGTCTAAGCTATGATTTTTCCTGCACCCAGGAGTTCTCCAGCCACAGAAGGCCTTCGATTCCCCAGGAGGACTTGGGAAAGGGACTTCTGTGTTACTGATCCAGGATGTTTGGAAGGGCCGAGAAGTCTGCACGTTTAAACTGTTTCCCAGATGTCACAGCATGGGACCAGGGGCCACAATTGCAGAACTTCTGCTTGAGTGAACTTTCTTTTGCATTGTTGTTCTGCCATCACTTAAAGAAATGATAAGTATAAGGTACTTCATTAGCTGACAGAAAGGAAACTCAAATTGTCCCCAAGTGACAGAAGAAGCAAGGGCAGTTCTACTAAAAGGCAAAGGAAAGGGCCACGGAGATGGCTCCGCGGCACAAGTGCCTGCCTGGAAAGTGCAAGGTCGTGAGTTCAAACCCTGGTCCTGCCAAAAAATAAATAAACAAATAAACAAAATAAAAGGCAAAGGGATGGCTATCCCCAGAAAAATGCAGCTAAGGGATAGTTTATATGTAAAGGAAAATGAATTCACTTCCAACCTAGAGGAAAGAAGAGGAACATAAGGGAAAATTTTGCAGAGGAGTGTGTTTCTGCTGCTCCCTTAAAGAATCCATACACTTACGGATTCTTCAAAATGCTCCTGGGGAGCCTGCGAAATAGCTCAGCATTATAAAGCACCTGCTTAGGCAAGCTTAGGCAACCGCAGGGGCCGCAGTTCAATCCCTGGCACCAAATGCCAAGTTTCTTTCAAAGAAAACACCTGTGTCTTTTGAAGCTCTAAAATGACGCAGATAAATAAAAACTCTACCAACCGGTTCTTTGCTTAATATGATAGTTTAACAGGGAGATACCATCCTGGTCATGAATTCCTTTCCCTTAGTAAGCATCCTTCCTAATCAATGGGTCAATCAATATTCCCTCCATGGGCCTCAGTGGTCTAAAGTTCCTGCTTAGGCAAGCTTAGGCAAATGCAGGGACCATGGTTCGATCCCTGGCACCACATGCTTTACCAGCCCCACCCCCAGGGCAGGCTGAGCTGGCAATAACATAAATAAAATAAAATTTTTAAAAATGTGCCTGGGTGTGGGGTGTAGTTCAGTGGTAAAGCAGATGCTTGGTGTGTAACATTCTCTGTCTGCTGTCTTTTTTCTTCTTTTTACGTATTTAGTCCAGGGTCTACAGGCTCTCACTATGCAGATGGCACTAGTAGTGATTCTACTTTTCTGAGCCTCCCAAGCACTGGGATTACAGGTGTGCCACCACACCCAGTCTTCATCCCTCGGAGTGCCCCAGGGACGCGGCTGGCACAGCATGCCGGGGGTCAGACCCTGGCCACTGTGCTCTGCCTAAGCAGGCGCTTTAGTCGGCCAAGCTATTTAGCCAGTCTTTATGCCTGGCTCGTATTCCTGACACCAGGAAAAGAAAAAGAAAATCTATCATTATGTAAATGTCTTTAATATTGGTCTAGAATTTGGCTAATTAAATCTGTGACTGTAAAAATAGTCTTCAATATGTTATATAGACAATGAGAGCCTACAGAGTCTTTATATTTTGATGTAAAGTTTGATATATGGAAATAAGTAAAGACCACACTTGGGCCCATTTTTATTAGAAATTGCATTAATTGTATAATGCTGATTTTATTTGGCTGTTTTTTGTTTGTTTGTTTGTTTTGTTTTTTTGTCTTTTTGAGACAGGGTCTTGCTGTGAAGTTCAGGCTGACCTTGAGCTCACTTTTGTAGCCCAGGCTGGTCTCTAACTTGCACCAACCCTCCTGCCTCAGCCTCCCAAGTGCTGGGATTATAGGCATTCGCCACCATACCCAGCTATTAATGCTTCTATTGTTGAAACAAGGTATGTATTTTTCAAGCTAGGGCACAGTTTTTCTAGTATATCCAAAGAAATTTCAGGATAAGAGTTTAAACATAGAGGTCAGAGAAAACAGCTCAGGGCATAAGCACTGACCAGGCAACACAAGGACCCAAGTGCAATTCCTAATCCCACATGCTGCGGTCCTGGCCTGGAATGCCCAGGTGCTCACCATGTGGCCCTGGAACTGGGCATGGTGGCACATGCCTGTAATGCCAGCACTTGGGAGGCTGGGACAGCAGATCTCTGCCAGTTCTCCAGCCTGGAGGCTGTAAGAACGAGCACAAGGTCAGCCTGAAATGCACAGGGAGAAGCTGTCTCAAAATGCACAGCAATGGTGGGTGGGGAGGCGGGGCATAAGGGGTGTGGGGATCTAGATTCCTGGCCTGCCGTGTGGCCCCCAGGATGTGCTGAGATGATAATGAGACAGGGCGTGGCGGTGTACTGCTGTAACCCTCCCACTTGGGAGGTTGAAAACGGGAGAGTCACTGTGAGTCTGATCCGTGTAGTGAGACCCTGGACAACCCATAGGCCCTGCCCTAAATGCAATATTAAAAAAAGTTTAAAAATATTGAAAACTTGGCTAAGTTTGTAGTTTCTGAAGGTGATTAGTTTTAAGAACACCTCCCATTTGGCTGTAATCTCTCTGTTAGTTTAAAAATCAATTTAAAAAGGTTGGCAATATAGCTCAGTGGAATAAGCAATTGCTTAGGGAAGTACAGGGCCAGGGTTCAATTCCTGGCCCCATCTGCTACACCAGCCACTCTCGGGTGCACTGAGCTGGCTATGGAGTTAGGGCATGGTGGGGCGCACCTGTAATCCCAGAACTTGGGAGGCAGGAAAAAGGAGGATCAGCATGAGTCAGAGCTGCATAGTGAGGCCTTGCACCAAAAAAAAAAAAAAAAAAAAAAAAAAAAAAAAAAAAAAAAAAAAAAAAAAAAAAAAAAAAAAAAAAAAAAAAAAAAAAAAAAAAAAAAAAAAAAAAAAAAAAAAAAAAAAAAAAAAATCAATTTCAATTTAAAAATGCTGAGGGGCTGGGGAGATAGCTCCGCAGCACAAGTGCCTGCCTAGCAAGTGCAAGGTCATGAGTTTGAACCCTGGCCTGGTCCCAGGGGGGGGGGGGAAGCTTAACAGCTTGACTTGTTGCTATAAATATGCAAAGTTGGAACTTTCTGGGAATAAAATAGCAAGGGTCTACAGAGACTACAGGGTCTCACTATATAGACTGGACTCATAGTGACCCGCCCATGTTTGGCATCCCAAGCAGCCGGGATTACAGGCGCGCCACCACGCTCATTCACTGTCTCAGTGTGCCCGGAGTAGAGTCGGCCTGGCAGGTGGGAGATGGAACCCCAGCTGCTGTGCTCTGCCTAAGCAGGTGCTTTAGTCTGCTGAGCTATCAGGCAGGACCTTAGGATGCTAAATCTTAACTGGAAATATCACCAGACACTTATGTTCATAAACTCATTTGCTTGCTCCCATTTGACCAAATCAAAGGTTATTTATTTTTGTTAAAAAAAAAAAAAAGTAAAAGGATTTATTCAAATCTAGGGAAGGGCCCGGCGGGATGGCTCAGTGGTCTAAAGCGCCTGCTTGAAAGCTTGGGCGGCTTCAGGGACCACGGTTCGATCCCCAGCACCACATGCTGCGCCAGCCCTGCCATCGGGACGGGCTGAGCCGGCCATAAAAATGAGTGAATGAACAAATAAAGGTTCTGAAACAAGAAAAATAAATAAATAAATAAATAAACAAACAAACAAACAAATCTAGGGAAAAGATGTAAGGGCCATTTGCCTGCAATCACGACCTCATGTTGGACAGTTGTGCTAGGGCATTTCACAGCGAAGAGTAGTCAGGCGACACCAGAGATGTGCAAGATGGCTTTATCCTTCTCTGTCAGTGCAACCGGACTGGGCCAGTTGGTGGATGCAGACTTTTGTGCTATAGTCAGAGGAAATTTGGAGAAGCTACTTATTGCCAAGGGGGTGGGGGTGGGGGATTAAGGTTCCATTTTGTGGTGCCGGTAAGAATGACACTTAATTTTTATTATAAATTAGTAACATTTATCTGTGCATAGATTCTATACCTAAGTTAAATATCAAGGCTCTAGTAACCTATCAGTTTTTACATTGAGATTAACAAAAATTTACAATTCAAAGGTTTGATCACACTGGCCACATTAGAACGACTGCCACGTGTGGCAGCATGCCTGTGGGCTGTGCGAGACGGACCTGGAGGAGAGTTCCAGCTTTAGTGACCCGGGCATGCTGACTCGCAGGCCGGTACAATCCCAGGACTCTGAGAAGCTGAGGCAGTGCTCTGGTGGGGTCCGCTTGTCCCCCTCACAGACTCACGTAGTTACGGGGCAGACGTCTAGTTTGTGATGAATTCATGATCCAGCACTGGGATCATGGGTGTCAGTGTTACACCCTAGCTGGGGCGGAGAGCCGGGATGCAATGTAAGGCAGACATTCACTCGGCTGCCGCCCTTGCCAGCGCCAGCTCGCGCTCTCGCTGCGTTGCTGTTTTCCACCACCAGGAGCTACAGCCCTCTGCCAGCTGCTGCTCTGCCTTAGAGCGAGCTGAGAACAGACTGAAACCTCCACAAACTGTGAGTTAAATAAACCTTTCCTTCCTTAATTTTGGATGTGGGTACTTTGTCCCAGAAACAAGAGAAAAGTAACCGAGACATACAGGATTACAAAACTGAGGGCCATCTGGAGAATTTAGCTAGAACCTGTGTTAAAATTAATTTTTTTTTAAAGAAGTGCTGTAGATGTAAGTTAGTGCAAAGGTCTTGGGTTCAATTTCCTCTACTGAAAAGCAAGCAAGCAAGAAAAAAAAATCTCACTTTGCCTTTTTATCAGCTGCTTGGTGGTAGGCAGTTCACCTAACCTTCAGCCTTCCATTCCAAATGAGGGAAAGAGAGAAGGCTGTTCTAACTTCTGTCTGCTCAGTCGGCAGCAGAAGAAAAACTACTTTTCATGGTATCAGCGGTGAACTTGGTACAACACAGCCCACAATAAAAAACAGAACTCATCTATTTTTTTAAACTTTATTTATGTTATGTATGGCTGGCTCAGCCTGCCCTGAGGGTGGGGCTGGTGCAGCATGTGGTGCTGGAGACTGAACTGCCATCCCTGTGGTTGCCTAGGCTGGCTCTTTAGACCTCTGCGCTATGTTGCGGCCCCCCAAAACAGAACTAATCTAAAAGCCCACAATATAAGAATGGTTAAATGGACCTGCCAGATACCCCAGCAGAGTAAAGCATATGCTTAGGAAGATGGAGGGACAGGGATTTGATCCTGAGTGTGCCATGGAGGCCCTGTCCCCAGGGCACGCTGAGACAGCAATTTGAGACATTGTGGTGCACGCCCTTAATCCCAGCACTTGGAGGATCACTATGAGTCCGATCTGTGTAGTGAGACCCATAGACCCTGTACTAAATACAAAAGCACAGCACTTGGGAGGCTGAGGCAGGAGGATCGGTGAGAGTTCGAGACCAGCCTGGGCTACAAAAGTGAGCTCAAAGCCAGCCTGAACTACATAGCGAGACCCTATCTCAAAAAGAGAAATAAATAAATGAATAAATAAAACAAAAAAATAAGCCAAAGGGGAGGGGGAAAGTTAAATGAATCAGCCAATACCCCAAGACACAGAATACTACTTATTCACTAATCAGTGTTAAAATCAATTAAGAAATGATCTACATGACATGGAAAAGATAAAAAGATCCTCCCCCTACTTACTAACTGCAGCTAGGAGCACCAGGGGGTTTGGGGTGGGGTGGGGGAGGCAGTTATTTGCAGTTATTCACCCCACCCCCCACACTGTCTTTTTGAGACAGGCTCTTGGAGCTCACTTCTGTAGCCCAGGTTGGCCTCAAATTCGCACCCATCCTCCTGCCTCAACCTCCTGAGTGCTGGGATTACAGGCGTGCACCACCACACCCGATTTAATTTCTGTCTCTCTTTTTTTTAACGTGTTATTTTGTATTTTGCCTATTTATATTATTTTAACACGCGGGTTTCAATCTTTTAAATATACTTTCTGCTCATTGTCTGGGATATAGTTTTAAAATAATTTAAACTGCGCTAAGGAGACCTGGCTATACTAAAAAGCACTTATCCAACCCAAAAACAGGCCCCCTCAGTTTTGTTTTTATTTATTTATTTTTTCCTTGTTTCAGAACCTTTGTTTATTGACTCATTTTTTTTTT
>PVJA010039393.1:0-19180 GCA_004027025.1 Myocastor coypus | reverse complement strand
TTTTTTTTTTTTTTTTTGTCTTTTTGAGACAGGGTCTCGCTATGCAGTTGAGGCTGGCCCTGCGCTCACTTTTGTAGCCCAGGCTGGTCTCGAACTCGCACCAATCCTCCTGCCTCAGCTTCCCAAGTGCTGGGATTACAGGCGTGAGCCACCACGCCCGGCTATATTATTATAATACAGTGTTTACTGCAATAGTAGGAATGAATTATCTCATTTTTCAGTTTATCCTTGTGTATTAATTGGATGAATTCTGAAACTATGCCTGTTTTAACTTGGGCAAACAAACCTAGCACTTCATAAACATACATTAATAACAAATTGAATAGTAAGAGATAGTTGCCTTTTTGTTTTTTGGTCTTTTTTCATTTTACTGTATTGGTTGAATTGTTTTTTAGGTGAGGTTTATTTTTGTTTTTGTTTTGTTTTATTCGGTGTTAAGGACTGAACCCTGGGGCTTCCTGCTTGCTGGCAAACTTTTCTACCGCTGACCTAAATCCCCAGTCCCTAGTTATTTTTACTATACAGAATGTTACAATCAGCCCCCAGAACTATAGTATTACTGAGAGAGGGAAAGAAGGGAAGGAAAATAGAAGAATCTGTCAACATTGTTACCTTTGGGGTTTATTTGGCAAGACCAGGGTTCAAACTCATAACCTTGCACTTGCCAGGCAGGCACTTGTGCCACAGAACTATCTCCCTCACCCCAACACTGTTATTTTTGAAGAATATTTGAATAGTGAATAGAGATATACCATGAGAGAAGTGATAAATATGTTTATAAATTTTGAAGACTATCCTGTGGAAAATGACCAAAGACATGCTCCATATATCTACAAAGGATAAAAGCAGAAATCATATGTGGATGTTGAATAAAAAGATTTTTTTGTAGTAGTGTATTACTCAGCTTCTTATCACTCTGACAGAAAACTGAGAAAAAATAACTTACAGGAAGATTTAGTTTAGTTTACAGCTTCAGAGAATTCAGTATGGGTCACATGGCTCCATTGCTTAGGGGCTTGTGGTAAAGCATAGCACTATAGCAGAGAGTTTATAGTAGAACAGAGCTCCTTACTTTATAGTAGGTGGCAAGACATGCCCTCAGTGACCTACTTCCTCCAACTAGGTATAGCCTTCTAAAGTTTTTTTTTTGGGGGGGGGCAGGACTGGGTTTCGAACTCACAACCTTGCACTTGCCAGGCAGGCACTTGTGCCACGAAGCTATCCCCCCAGCCCCCGCCTTCTAAAGTTTTGACCCCTCTTAGTAGCCTGCTATGAAGCTAGAAGTCTATCAGTAGATGAGGTTAAAACCTTCATAATCCAGTCATCTTCCACTGCCAAGCACTGCTGTATTGTTGGCCAAGTCTTCAACACGTGGACTTTAGAGGACATTTCCAAGTGATTAAATCCAAATCAGAACATACAGGAATACAATTGCCAAAGTTAGAGTTGGAAAGAAATTTTCTGTATAATACAGGAATATTTTTACTAACAGTTAGGGCTGGTAACTATGGAAAGATTATCCTTTGATAATCTTTCACACAAAATATAAAACAGAAATTGATTATGTTAAATCCATTTAAAATGGGGTTTTTATATGGGGTAGAAAGTTGAGTACAAGGTAATAAATAATTTGGCTCTTAAAATTGACTTTGCAACAAGTTTTTATTTGGAGAGATCTCAAAGAGGAAATTCCACCATTTATTTCTTTATTAGAGACGTATTTTCAAACTTTTGGTAATAGAAAAATTGGGTATGGTTAGAAAATTTCCCTTTCAGATAAAAAAGGAAAGCCTCAGGTTAGAGTCAGTACAAGATAAAACTTGAAGAGGCCATTCTATTCAGCTTTAATAACTGTTCATATTTCTGAATAATGCTACTTTCTACCTATTGCCTGATTGACTCAGTACTTGTACTGCTATTTTTGGTCTACCCCTGAATTGAATATCCCGTGCTTCACCTCTTATTTCTGTTTCTCTCTTTTCTTTTTAATTTTATTTCTGTTTTTCTTGTTTCCCCCTATTTCAAAACGTAGCATTTACATATTTATGGAAATTTCTTTTAAGTATTCCAGTAAGTCACTTTTTAAAAATGACTGAGTTCTCACTCAAACTGTTACATATGTATATTTAAGGACAAGATAAAAGGGAAACTATAGGGAAGAATATTAGTGGATATGATAATCGAGGATATTGTATAGGTGTTAAAACAGGAATTGTTTCTTCTCACATAAGAGGTGTTATAATATCTATTTACAATAATAATTTGCAGATGCTATAGTAAAACATTAATAAGGCAAAGTACATATGCCTTTCTTTTTTTTTTTTTTTTGTCTTTTTTGAGACAGGGTCTCACTATGCAGCTCAGGCTGGCCTTGAGCTCACTTTTGTAGCCCAGGCTGGTCTCGAACTCGCACCGATCCTCCTGCCTCAGCCTCCCGAGTGCTGGGATTACAGGCGTGCGCCACCATGCCCGACCTGCCTTTCTTTTTAAAATTACATTTTTCAGATTTTTTTTTCTTTTAACTATTGTGGTCAAGTTAGATAAATTATTTGCATCACAGATGCTATTTTCTCATGAACATACTCACCAATAAATATGATATTCTCTAGGTCATTGTACAGAAATACTCACAGAAGTTCAACTGAAGATGATTCATCTTCTGAAGAAGAAATGGAATGGAATGATAACAGCTTGCTTCTTGCCAATCTTTCAATACCTCAGTTAGATGGAACTGCAGATGAAAATGGTGGTAAGTAAATAAATCTATAGTGAGCATTTGGTTATTTAGGACTTAAAAATATTTTTTTAAAACTTACCACATTAACTGTTTAGTTAAGTCTATTGTGACAGTGTTATGTTTTGACCTTTCCTGGGTTTTTTTTCATTTGAAAGAATGTAGATACAGACTTTTCATTTCTGAGACACTATAGTATTGGTAATTATCAACTTCATTGGTAATTACCTTGCAAACATTTTTTAAAAAATTATGTGTTTGTTTGTTTGTTTATTTATTTATTTATTTATTTATTTATTTGCTACAGAGTCTCACTATGCAGTTCTGACTCATGGTGATCCTCCTTAATCAGCCTCCCCAGCACTGGGATTATAGGCGTGTGCTACCACGCCTGGTTTTGGGCCAGCATGGTGCTCCTGGTGCTCCATAGTTGGCATGGCATGAGATATAAGGGATGGAACCTGTGTCCTTGCACTTGTTAGATAGGCACTTAGGCCGTAGAGCTATCTACCCAGCCCATGTCTTGTAAACTTTAATCAGTTTATTGTGTTAACATTTAAGTAATATTGGAAACTGAAATATGCTCAGCTTACTTCATATAATTAAAACATTGTTTTATGAAAAGTTTTATGTGACAGTATTTTTCTTTATACTGCAAAAGACATTGTTATAGTAGCCCAATATAATCTTTTTTTTTTTTTCTTTTTGTCTTTTTGAGACAGGGTCTTGCTATGCACTTCAAGCTGGTCTTGAACTCACTTTTGTAGCCCAGGCTAGTCTCGAACTCCCACTGATCGTCCTGCCTCATCCTCCCAAGTGCTGGGATTACAGGTGTGAGCCACACGCCCAGCCCCAATATAATCTTTTCCTGATCAAAGGAATATGTGTTTAAAATAATAAGACCTGGGCTAGGGACATAGATCAGAGGCATAAGCATCCACTTGGCAAGCACAAGGTTCTGAGTTTCATTCCTGGTACCAGTAGTAGTAGTAGCAGTAATTCCAGACTTTTGTTGAGATTTAACGTATGAACTTAAACAGGAAAATATTTTAAAAATTTAAAAAATATAAATGAAATAAATTTTTTTCTGTTCCAGATAATGCATTAAACAACGAAAATTCTAGAACCCACTCTTCTGTAATTGCAACAAGCAAGCTATCAGTAAAACCCTCCATTTTTCACAAGGATGCTGCTACATTAGAACCCCCATCTTCTGCTAAGATTACCTTCCAGTGTAAACACACAAGTGCCCTTTCTTCCCATGTTGTAAACAAGGAAGATTTAATTGATGACCATCCACAGCCAAACAATATAGAGAAGAGTTTAGATAACTCAGTCACTTCTTTTACTAATGAAAGCCCTTACTCAGTGAAATCTTTAAATTGTACTATCCATTCAGAAAATTCTCACAAAGAAAGTAGTAAAAAAGATACCCTTCCAGTATCTTCCTGTGAAAGTAATATTTTTGATTATGAAGAAGATATTCCCTCTATTACAAGACAAGTACCAAGCAAAAAGTACACAAACATTAGAAAGATTGAAAAGGATGCCCCTTTTATACATATGAGTCGTCACACTATCGAGAATACATTGGGAAAAAATTCTTTCAGCTTTTCTAACTCATGTCAGCCAAAAAATAAGTTGCCCTCTGATGGACATGAAAAAGGAAACAGCACAGCACTGAATAACTTATTTCCCTCATCATTAACTGAAAATTGTGAATTGCTTTCATGTTCAGGAGAGAATAAAACTGTGGTGCACTCTCTTGATTGCATTGGTGATGAGAGTGGACTAAATAAACTTAAAATAAGATATGAAGAATTTCAAGAACATAAAACAGAAAAGCCAAGTCTCAGCCAGCAAGCAGCACACTATATGTTTTTTCCCAGTGTTGTTCTTTCTAACTGTCTCAGCAGACCACAGAAATTATCTCCTGTAACATATAAACTACAACCTGTGAATAAACCATCCCGGTTAAAATTGAATAAAAAGAAACTTGTGGGCCATCAGGAGACTTCTACCAAGAGTAATGAAACTGGATCCACAAAAGATAGTTGTGTACAAAATAATCAATATAATAGTAATCCTGAGAAGGATAATGTGTTAGCTGGTGATTTAGTTAAAACCCCCCATGGAGCTTTTGAAAACAAAACACCTACAGACAGTTTTTTAGACTGTCACTTTGGAGATGGAACCTTAGAAACTGAGCACTCTTTTGGACTGTATGGAAATAAATATACACTTAGAGCCAAGCGCAAGGTAAATTATGAAACAGAAGATAGTGAGTCAAGTTTTATAACACACAACTCAAAAATTAGCCTACCTCATCCCATGGAAATTGGTGAAAATTTAGATGGAACTCTCAAATCTCGAAAACGAAGAAAAATGTCTAAAAAGTTGCCCCCTGTCATTATAAAGTATATTATTATTAATAGGTTTAGAGGGAGGAAAAATATGCTTGTAAAACTAGGAAAAATAGACTCTAAAGAAAAACAAGTAATATTAACAGAAGAAAAAATGGAACTATATAAGAAGCTTGCACCTTTGAAAGATTTTTGGCCAAAAGTTCCTGATTCCCCTGCAACCAAATATCCCATTTATCCACTCACACCAAAGAAAAGTCACCGAAGAAAGTCAAAACATAAATCTGCTAAGAAAAAAACTGGTAAGCAACAAAGAACAAGTAGTGAAAATATTAAAAGAACTTTATCTTTCAGAAAAAAACGGCCTCATGCTATTCTTTCTCTTCCCTCACCATCTTACAATGCTGAAACCGAAGACTGTGACTTGAATTATAGTGATGTTATGTCTAAACTAGGTTTTCTTTCTGAGAGAAGCACAAGTCCTATAAATTCTTCTCCCCCTCGCTGCTGGTCTCCCACAGACCCAAAAGCTGAAGAAATTATGGCTGCTGCAGAAAAAGAAACAATGCTTTTTAAAGGTCCTAATTCCTATAGTAGTAAGACTGTTAACTCTCGTGTAGGAAAAAGTAACCGCACAAGAGTGCAGGTTAAAAAATCAAAAGCAAAGCATGTCAATCCCTCTGTAGTTACTAAAAAAAGGAACAAGCGAAATCAAACAAATAAACTAATAGATGATGTAACAAAGAAACCAAGAGCAAAACAGAAACAAAAAACAAATGAGAAAAGTAAATCAAGAAAGCACATAACTCTTAAGGATGAAAAGATAAAATCAAAATCTCAGTCTAGTACAGAAGTTAAATTTGTGTTGAAACACCAGAATGTATCTGAACCTACA
Organism: Myocastor coypus; assembly: GCA_004027025.1. Classification (NCBI taxonomy): domain Eukaryota; kingdom Metazoa; phylum Chordata; class Mammalia; order Rodentia; family Myocastoridae; genus Myocastor; species Myocastor coypus. The sequence continues at coordinate 13,188 of PVJA010039393.1, read as the reverse complement.
AACAGTTGTGGAAGTTCTCAAATACTTTTTAAACAGAAAGAGGTATCGCTGACAGGCTCCGCTACATATCATCCCCTTTCTGTTCCTCAGTCCACTGGAATCGGTGCACAACAGAAACTATCTGGCTGCTTTTCTTCTTTCTTAGAAAGTAAGAAGTCGGCAGATTTGCAGACATTTCCTAGTTCACGAGATGATTTGCATTCATCTGTTGCTTGTAGTTCTATAGCCTCTGGAATCTCACAAAATAATATTCCAAATTCTCATAGTCAGAATGCTATGTTTGCTCTAAAAGAATCAACCTTGATTCAAAAAAACATATTTGACCTTTCCAACCATTTGTCTCAGGTAGCACAAAGTACACAGTTATCTTCAGGTATAATGTCTCCAAAGACAGAAGAGAGTACAAATTTACAAAAAAACTATTTGTCATCCATTGGAAAGTTAAATGAATATCGCAGTTCACTAGAATCAAGGCCAGATCAGATCTGTGCCCCTAATTTTTTGCATTGCAAAGACAGTCAACAACAGCTTGTGTGCATGGCAGAGCAATCAAAGCACAGTGAAACTTGTTCTTCAGGAAATGCAGCTTCAGAAGAAAGTCAACTGCCAAATAATTGCTTTATAACTTCCTTAAGAAATCCAATCAGACAAATAACATGGGAGCAAAAACAAAGAGGCTTTATTTTAGATATGTCAAACTTTAAACATGAAAAGACAAAGCAGAGGTCACTGTCAGAAGCAATTTCACAAACCAAAGCACTTTCTCAGTATAAAAGTCAGGCTGTGTCAACACCTTCAGCATTTGGTGAAGGACAATCTGGACTAGCAGTTCTAAAGGAATTGTTACAAAAAAGGCAGCAAAAAGCACAAAATGCAAATATTATGCAAGACTCATTATCTAATAAACAACCAAACAAAATTATTTCTGGTTCCGAACATAAAGCAAACAAACGGACACGAGCAGCAACATCTCCAAGAAAACCTAGAACTCCCAGAAGTACAAAACTTAAAGAAAAAACTCCCAAAGTTCTAAAAATAGACTCTTCAAGTATACAAAATTCTGTCCAATTGGATAATTCCCTTTCAGATGACAGTCCTGTCTTTTTTTCAGATCCAGGTTTTGAAAGTTGTTATTCACTAGAAGATAGCTTATCTCCTGACCATAATTATACCTTTGATATTAACACAATAGGACAGACCGGATTTTGTAGCTTTTATTCTGGGAGTCAATTTGTCCCAGCTGATCAGAATTTGCCTCAGAAGTTTTTAAGTGATGCTGTTCAGGATCTTTTTCCAGGACAGGCTTTAGAAAAACATGAATATTTAGGTCATGACAACCAGAAGTGTGAAGACAACCATCATGCCTCAGACTCAACTTCTTGGATCAGATCTAGTCCGGAACTTTTTGAGAAATCATCTATAGATGGCAATGAAAATCACTGTCACCACCAGTGGAAAAATAGCTTTCATTCTCTCACTCCTCGATCCAATTCAATAATGGATTCTTTCTGTGTTCAGCAAGAAGATGACTGTTTAAATGAAAAATCCAGATTTAATAGGAGTTCAGTAAGCAAAGAAGTGTTTCTTAGCCTCTCACAGCCAAGCAGTTCAGATTGGATTCAAGGACACACCAGAAAGGAAATGGGACAGTCTCTTGATTCAGTGAATTCCTCTTTCACTACAGTACTTTCCTCACCTGATGGTGAACTTGTAGATGCAGCCTCTGAAGACTTAGAATTATATGTTTCAAGAAATAATATGTTGTCGCCAACTCCTGACAGTTCACCAAGGTCTGGCAACTCTCCCTTACAATCAAAAAATGGCATTTTTGCTCCTCGAACTGCTCATATTCTGAAGCCACTTATGTCCCCACCAAGTAGGGAAGAAATTGTGGCAACTTTATTGGATCATGATCTTTCAGAAACTATTTACCAGGAGCCATTTTGTAGTAATCCTTCTGATGTGCCAGAAAAACCCAGGTAATTATGTGTAATATTTGATAACCAGTTGCTATTTTTCTGTCTGTGGTACTGTTTTTATAAGCATCAAGCTATTTATAAGTATAGACTTAAGAAAATTCACTAACTTGTTATACCTAGACAAATTTGAGTTAATGCTTATATTGGGTGTGAATTTGTTGTTACTTAACAATGTATCTCTGTTAAAGATTAGAGGAATGTAAATATTGCTTTAATTCTGTTTATTTTATTTATTTATTTTTTTCTGAGGTGCTTGGGATCAAACCCAAGTCCTCACCTCACACATGCCAGGTAAGGACTTCACCACTAGTATATCACCCACAGTGATCACTTTTTTTTTTTAATAAACTTTATTTATTTATGTTAGAGCTGGCTCAGCCTGCCCTGGGAGTGGGGCTGGCACAGCATGTGGTGCTGGGGATCCAACCTCAGTCCCTCGGGTTGCCTAAGCTTGCCTAAGCAGGTGCTTTAGACCACTGAGCTATCTCGTCAGCCCGGTGATCACTTTTAAATTACTATTTTAAAAAAATGTACAACTTTTTTTAAATAGAAACTTTTTAAAACGTCTTTTAAAGGATGTTTAACATGCCTGTGTTAGTCAGGTTCTGCCAGTATAACAAATATCTGTCAGTGCAATAAACCTCCAAAAATAAAACATTTTCACTCACAGAGGTTCTAGTCCATGACTTTCACCTCACTGCTTTGGAACTGTGATGTAAGAACACATGCAGTGCGTATGGCAAAGGAAAGTTGCCTACCTCAAGAGAGGGACAGAGGAAAAAACAAAGGCACTGTAATCTCCTTTAAGAGTACACTTGCAGTTCAATCCCGCCTCACCTCTGGGTGCTCTGCAAAAGTGATTGAGACTGGTCGCACCTGTAATCTCAGTTCTTGGGAAGCTGAAAGACAGGAGACTCACTACAAGTCTGATCTGTGTAGTGAGACCCTTCATTGTAGACCCTATGCTAAAATACATTTTTTTTAAAAAGCACATTTGAAGTGTCTTAGCTCTCTGCCACTAAGCCCCAGTTCTTAAAGTTTCTGCCAGCTAACAGTAATACTAAGCTTAATTCCAAACCTCTAGCACACAGACCTTATGGGACCCTCAAGATCCAAACCAAAGCAGTAAGCATACATATGTTTTAATTATTCTTTTATATTCAGTGATGATTTTTAAGATGTTTTAGTTATAAAGCTTTCTTTTTAAGTGATTTCAATATTTTCAGTCTTATTGTTAGCTTACATAGTTACTAAGGGTACAAATGGGCATTGGTCCTATCTTGTTTACTGTTTTTTTGTTTGTTTGTTCATTTTTTTCTTTTTTAGAGTACAAAAAGGGAAAAAAAAAAAAAAGAACCAATACAAAATTTCATTCTAAACAAAGTAATAGAAATTCAATATTGGTTATTTTATTGCAAAATTGGTTTTTAAAATGGCTATATAAAATTAAAATGAAGGAAAAAAAACTTTAAGCATTAACTGTTCCTTTCAATAGGGTAGCAGAAATCAGCATTACAATTATCCAAACTGTCCTGAATATATACCTAAGTACATCTTTTTCCTTCTTTCTTTTGTACTTTTCCACATCGGAGTTTTTTATTCCCATTGAACAAAGACTTTCTGTTACATAGTATGTATTGTACTGCTCAGATTTTATTTACTCTTTCATCTTCTCATAGTAGCTAGACAATACAGTGTTTGTACATGTGAGTCTGATTTATTTCACTTAACAATACAGATACTAGTTATATCCATTTACTTATCAAAGACACAGATTTATCTTTTTTATAGCTGAGTAATACTCCATTGTGTAAAAATACCCCATCTTTTTTTGTCCTTTTTTAGTTGATGAGCATTTGAGTTGTTTCCAACATTTAGCTAGCTATGACAAATTGTGCTGCTATAAACATGGGTCCACATAACTGTGGTATGATATTTTCAGTTCTTCAGGAAAAATACCCAGGACAGGAATAGGCTTGAATGGGATCTCCTATCCTAGCTTTTTGAGGAACTCCATGCAGATTTCCATAGTGGTAGTGCCAGTGTCCATTCCCACCAACAGTGGAGAAGGGTTCCTTTTTCCACATATCCCCTCCAGCATTTGTTACTGGTTGACTTCTTGAACATAGTCATTCTTTCTGGTATAAGATGGTTTAATTTGCATCTCTTGAATACCAATGATGCTAAACATTTTTTATATATTCGCCATTTGTATTTCTTCATTTGTGAAATGTGTATTCATCTCAGATGTCTATTTTGGATTGGGACTTTGAATTTTGGAGACTTGATTTATTTTAATTCATTATATGTTCTAGATAGAAGTCCTTTGTCAGAGGAACAGTCAGCTATCATTTTTTCCCAATTCATGAGTTTTCTTTTCACTGTGTTCATGATTTTGACTTGCAGAAACTTCTCAAAAAGATGATATCCCAATTGTTGATTTTTTCAAGTATTTCCTGTATGGTTTGATTTTTGGTCATAAATTTTCTACCTACTTCTGTGTCTAAGATTTCAGGGGCTAGAGAGATAGCTCAGTAGAGTAAGTGCTTGCCTAGCAAGTACAAGGGCCTGAGTTCAATCCCCAGTTCTGGGGAAAAAAAAAAAAAAATTCACCTGCTTTCTCTACCAGGCGAGTTACTGTTTCATTTTTAATATTTAAATCTTTGATCTACTTTGACTGTAATTTTGTGCAGTCTAAGGTGTGGGTCTGATTTTAGCCTTTGGCATGTGGAAAACCAGTTTTTCCAGTACCATTTATTAAAGAGGCTTTCCTTTAGTGAGCATGTTTGGCCTCTTTGTCAAAGATAAGGTGATTGAATGTGTTTGTAGTCATGTCTGTATCTTTGAATCTGTTCCATTGATCCTGTGATCTGTTGTTGTTTTGCCAATACCATTCCAATTTTATCACAGTAGCTTTGTAGTATAATTTCAAGTCAGAGATTGTGATGCCTCCTCTCTTTCCTTTGTTGTTTAGGATTCGTTTTGCTATTCTAGGTCTCTTCTGGTTCCAGATGAATTTTAGGAATGTTTTCTCTAGATCTGTGAGATGTATGCTAGTGGTATCTGTCTTAGTTACTTTTTACTTGTTGCTGGAACAAATACTCAACATTCAAAATGAAGGAAAAAAGTTTATTTAGCTCATCATTTGTGGAGGTTCAGTTCATACTCCGCTGGCTCCAAAGCAAATGACACAGTTCTTGGTGGCAGAAAACAATGAAGAGCAGAGGAGGAGCAACAGCTATGGCATCCATCAAGCCTTTCTCTTCCAAATTCTGCACCTGCACTCCACTGTGAAGATCAGAGCTCATCCGAAGTGGTGTGGCTGCAAAAACCAAGCTCCTCCGAAGTGGGGCAGGGTAGGGCCGACACACACACCAAGTCTTCCTCAACTCCTTTTATACATTTTTTGCACTGAGGCACTCTGGGGTGGCCCATTTGGCCTTAGGGTGGAACCAGTCACTCTAGGGTGGGACCAGTAACCTCCCAGGGTAGACATTCTGCAGGATGGGGCCCTCACAGCCCAGAACCTGCGGAGCTGATCCGGCCAAGCTTCCTCAAGTTGACAAAATATATCAAATACCACAGTATTTAATTTGGGATTGCATTCAATCTGAATGGCAGTGTTTGAAATATGACCATATTCACAGTGGTAGTTCTTCCTATCCATAAGCATTTTCTGAAATCTTCAATCTCTTTTTCAGAGTACTAAATTGTTCACTATATAAATCTTTTACTTTGTGAGATTTATTCCTAAGTATTTCATTTTGGGGGTATTACTTTCAAAGGCATAGTTTCTGCATTTGTTATTTGTGTATAGAAACACCATTGATTTTTGAGAGTTCACTTTGTATTCTGCCATGCTACTGAATTTGGTTAATCTACAAGTCTCTTAGGTGGAGTTTTGGGGTCTTCTATGTAAAGTATCATGTCATTGGCAAATAATGATAGTTGTACTTTTTTTCTTCCCAATCATTCCTTTAATTTCTTTCTGTTGTCTAATTGCTCTGGTGAATGTTTGCAGAACTATATTGGCTAGGAATGGTGACAGTGGGCATCCTTGTCTTTTTCCTCATTTTATTTTATTTAGTTATTTAGTTAGTATAGGATCTCACTATGCAACTCAGTCTTGTAGTGATCCTCCTGTTTTCAGCCTTCCCAGTAACAGGATTACAGGTGCACACTACCACACCTAGACTCAGTCACTCGCTCAGCACACAAAGGCAGGGCCAGTGTGGCATGTGAAGCCTAAGCAGATGTTTAGTCTGCTGAGCTATTTTACAGGCACTTTTTCCTGATTTTAAAATGAAAGCTTTCAGTTTTTGTCCATTTAGCATGATGTTAACTGTTGATTTGTTGTAGATGTCTTTTATCAGGTTGAGGTAAAGACTATTCCAATTTTCTGTAGGGTTTTTATCATGAAAGATTGTTGGATTTATTTTATCAAGAACTTTTTCTGTATCTATTGACATGATCATGTGATTTTTGTCTTTGTCTCTTGATAATAGTGTATTACATTTTTGCTTTTGCGTATATATTGATTCCTGCATTCCTGATATAAATCCCACTTGGTTGTGATATATATTCTTTTTGATGATTTGCTGAATTTTGTATGCTAGTATTTTATTGATGATTTTTGCATCTATGTTCATTAGGGAAATCAGACTGTAGTTCTCTTTTTTGGTTGTGTTCTTTTCTGGTTTTGGTATTTACCTTCAAGAATGAGTTTTGGGAAAATTGCTTCCTTTTCAATTTCACTGAAGAGTTTGAGAAGAGTTGGCCTTAGTTCTCTAAATTTCTTGTAGAATTCAGCTGTGAATTCATCAGGATCTGAGCTTTTCTTTGTTGATAATTTTTTTTTTAAATTACATTTTCAATTTCATTCACTGATATTGGCTTATTCACTTTTTTTTTCTTTCTTTTTTTTTTTTTTGTGGAACTGGGGATTGAACTTAGGCCCTTGCACTTGCCAGGCAAACTTATTTTATTGAGCTATAGCCCTATCCCCTACAATTTTTATATATTTTTATTCATCTTTGGTAGTTTGTATCTAGGAATCTTTCCATTGTCCATCCTGTGAGAGAAAAGAGTCTGTGAATAGGTATTGATGATTTTTTGAATTTGTGTAGGGTCTGTAGTGACTCTACCCTTTTTATTCCTTATTGTCTGAATTTGAATTTTTTCTTTCTTTTTTTGATAAGGTTGGCTAGGGGTTTATTAATTTTTTTATTCTTCAAAGAATCAACTCTTTGATTCATTAATTCTTTATTATTATTTTTTTTCATCTTAATTGCATTCATTTCTATTCTGATCTTTGTAATTTCCTACCTTCCTTGGGTTTTGGGCTTGATTTGTTCATCTTTTTCTAGAAGCATTAGATTGTTTGGGCTCATTCTATCTTGCTGATTTGTGAATTTGCCACCATCTTAGTACAGCTTTCATTGCATCCCTCAGGTTCTGGTAAGTTGTATATCTTTTAGTTTAATTGTAAGTATTGTTTAATTTTTTCTTTAATTTGATTTGTGACCATTTGATTTTTCAGGAGGGCATTATTTAGTTTCTATGTGCTTATGAAGTTTTTGCTATTTCTTTTGTTGATAATTTCCAGTTTCATTGCAGTATGGTCAGATAATATGCATGGGATAATTTCAGTTCCTTTGTATCTACTTAGGAATGTTCTATGTGGTAGTGTACAGTCTATGTTGGGGAACATCCCATGTGTAAGTAAAAGAGTGTGCATTCTGACATCATTGGGTGGAACAGTCTGTAAAGGTCTATGAAGTGGCGTGGTGGCTCACGCCTGTAATCCCAGCACTTGGGAGGCTGAGGCAGGAGGATCGTTGTGAGTTCGAGACCAGCCTGGGCTACAAAAGTGAGCTCAAAGCCAGCCTGAACTACACAGTGAGACCCTGTTTCAAAAAGCAAAAAAAAAAAAAAAAAAAAAAGTCTATTTCTTTATATTTGGTTTAGTTCTTTTATTTCTTTGCTGATTTTTTGCTTAGTTGATCTGTCTCTTTGTGTCAATGGGATATTAAAGTCCTCGAGTATAATTATGTTATTGTGCATTAGATTTTTCATGTTAAAATTTGTCTTATATAGAGTTGGGTGCTCCTACATTGAGTGTAGATATTTATAATTATTATTACTACTTCCTTGTGCAGTTTTTCCCTAACAAGTATGTAATGACCATGTTTATCTCTTTTAGTCATTCGTAGTTTGAAGTTTACAGTTGTTTTTTTTCAGGTCCTGAACTATTTCTCCAAGTTCTTCTTGTTTTGATAGTCTGTATTGAGAAATCTGTCATGATTTTGATGGGCTTTCCATTGTAGATGATCTATTTCTTCTAACAGCTTTTAATATTCTGTTCTTTTGCTGAATTTTTGGGATCTTGATCATTATTTGTCTGGTGTAGATTTATTTTGATTATGGCTAGATGGAGTTCTATATGACTCACTTATTTGTATGTCAAATTCTTTTCCGTGTCTTGGGAAATTTTCTGCTACTACTTCTGCAAACAGTCTTTTTATGTCATTTGTGTTGACTCTAGCTGTATCATTGATACCTAATAGTTTTATATTATTTTTCTTTGCATCATCTTGCAGCTGTTGAATTGTTATTTCTGGTTCCTTGATATTTTTAAGAGATCTTTTCTTTTGTGTTCACTGCTGTCTTCACTGTCTGAAATTCTGTCTTCAGTTTGTTCAAGCATTTTGACAGCTTTTAATGGAATTCTTTTTTTTTTTTAATGTATTTAGGATAGGGTCTGCAGAGTCTCACTATGTACCTTGGACTTGTAATGATTCTCCTGTTTTCAACCTCCTAAATGCTGGGATTATAGATGTGCACCACCATGCTCCATCTCAATAGCCTTCTCACTATGCCCTCAGGGGTGTGGCCTGCACAGCATGTCAAGGATGGAACCCAGGTGCTGTGCTCTGCCTAAAAGGTGCTTTAATCCACAGAGGTATCTGGCCACCCCCTCAATGGAATTCTTAACGTCTTGGACTGTTTGAATTTGTTTTATGCATTCTAGTTCTTTCATGTATTGTTCATTTAATATTTCCATCATTTTCCTATTCCACTACTTTTTTTATCTATATCTTGTTTTGATATGTCGAACAATTCTTTCATGATTGTTGTCATTTGTTTTTTTGATTTTTATTTATTTGTTAGATACAGGGTCTCACTACATAGTACAAACTCATAGTGATCTTCCTTTCTCAGCTTCCCCAGGTCTAGGATTACAGGTATGCACCACCATGCCTGTTTCAGGGCTAGCATGACGCACCTGAAATTCCAGGAACAGCACAACATGCAGTATTGGAGATTAAACTCGGATCCTTGCACTTTCCAGGAAGATGCTTAAACCGCTGAGCTGTCACCCTAGCCCTTGTCATTTCTTTTTCACCTGAGAGATTATTTCTGATCTGATTTCCTCTATTGTCTGATGGAGTTGTTTTTTTTCCTTCAGTTGCTATCATTTCAGAAATTTCAGGCATGTAACTTCCAAGTTCTTCTATGACTTTGTCTACTGGGCTCATTTTGGGTGGGCTGGAGGTCTGAGATTGGCTTTTGCTCCTTCTTTTGACATTTAAAAATTTTTTAAAAATCTTTAATTCAGGTACAGGGTTTCCTAGCAACTCAGATGTATAGTGATCCTCATGTCTCAGCCTCCCCAGCACTGGGATTACAGCATACCACACCCTGAGCTTGCCAGGCAGGCACTTAGTAAGCTGAGTTATATCACCAGCCTCCTCTTGATGTTTTTGAAGCTCACAATGTTCACCTTGACTGTGCAGCAATGGTAAAGGTAGTGGGCTGTGAGTGAGCTAGGCTCTTAGGAAAGTGGGAAAGCAGAGTAGGCTCACCAAAGCTTCAGCTGTGTGGGGTTCAGTGTGACCTCCACCCCACTGGGGGTGGTGTGAGGGAGGCAAACCACAGCTCAGAAAAGATCCAGTGATGATGAGGGTAGGCAGAACGTCTAAAAGGCTGTGCCAGTGATGGGGGAAGGATGCAGAATAGTGCTCACCAAGGCTGCTGCTGCCAGTGGGACAGGCAGCAGCAGCTCAGTTGAGCTAAAGTGTGAGAGGCAGTCACAGCTCAGTGGAGCTTAGTTCATAGTGCTGAGAAATGGTGGGGCAGGTCTCATGAGGAGGTCACTATAGTTGACCTAGCTTCTAGGATGGTGGGCAAGGCAGCTCAGCCTAGCTTCAGTGATCATGAGGTGGGGGTGGGGTGGCAAAGCTTACCAGGTCTCCACCACTGTCCACTGCACCTGATCTCCCTGGGTAGTGGGAGAAGTGGCCACAGCACAGCTAAGCTATTTTTCTTTAACAGTGTTTTCATGGAATTTGCATAGCAAATAACAAAATGGCAATTATTGTGCTGATTTATCAGTAGTTGAATAGTCATCCCATACCATGTTCCTTTCATCACCAAGTTAGGATATACACATAATAACTAAATTAGAGAACATGACTTAACCCAAGAGTTTTAAATAATTCTTGTTCCTGTCCCAGTAGTTATGATTCTATATACATAACTATTTACACAGCGAGACCCTGTCTCAAAAAAAAAAAAAAAAAAAAAAAAACCCACCCAAAAACATACATAACTATTTACAGAAAGAGCTCATTCATTTCACAGGTAGAAAAAATTGGCAGATCTTCTAAAGTAGGCCCTACTTTAAATTATTTAAAGAGTTATGAAGAGTCGGTTCAAGTAGAGGCTATACTGTATGTATGCACTGACCTTTAACATTGCCATGTTCCTGACCGTAGTTAAAACGCACATACACAAAAACACTCAGTGTAAGTGTATGTGATTATATATTTGTCCAATCCCATAGAATATTCAACCCAAAAATGAATCCAAGTGTAAACTATGGTGTTTGGATGGTATGATTTGTAAATGTAAGCTCATCAGCAGTAGCACATGTATCACTTGTGTGAGTGATGATAAGAATTGGTAAACCTGTACTCTCCTTTTAGTTTTGCTGTTAAGCTAACACTGAGCTTTAAAAAAAGCTTTTTAATTTCTATTTTTTTAAAGAACATCAATTCCAGCTTTTGCACAGTAAACTAGCAGTAATTCTTACAGGATTCTATTTAGGAAGTAGGTGAGAGAAAAAGTAGTAGGGAGAGAAAATCTGAAATATTATAGAGTAGCGGGTCAAGGATATAGCTCAGCTGGTGCAAACACAATGCCCTGAGTACCTTTTCTGGTATCAAAAAAAGAAAAAAGGTAGAAATTCCCTCCTCTGATAACTTGAAATGAAGGGCAGAAACACTTCCTTCTCTTTCTAGTAGAGCTATATAGTTTTGTTTTCTTTAGTATCCACATAGGACTCTTTCTATTCATGTCACTGTTAGAGCATGTGAATATTTGTTCTTTGTATTACCAACATTTTTTTTTTCATATCCATTTCCGTCTTTTTTTTTACCTCGCAAGGGCTGGGATTACAGACACATACCACCATGCCCAGTATCGCCAGCTCAGTGCACTCTAGAGCAGGGCCAGCACGGCATGAGAGGCCAGGAACCAAACCCCGGTCCCTGCGCTTCCTCTAAGCAAGCGCCAAATCTGCTGAGCTATACCGCCAGTTTTGTTATTTTAGGGGCTTTGATTTTAGTGGTATTATTTATAGTATATTTTTTCATATCTTTTCTATCTCAGCCTTATATATGGTTTAAATTTTTAGTTATGAAATTCATCTGTATTAGTCATTAACTTTTTGTGGCCTAGTTGTTATTGTCCCACTTTGACATTTCTCCTATAACTATATGAAAACCATTTTTGAAACATTTTTAATAAATATATTTAGTGCAGAAACTGTAGGAAGGACAATAAAAGAAGTTACACTATTTATTTACCTAATGATGACCAGTATGATACTGTGATGAGCTTTCTTTATAACATGCAGTTTTTTAGTGTATGAAATGTGATCTTTTTGTAGCTACAATGCTACATCCAAATTTATGAATAAATTCAGTGGTTTTTCAGAAGGTCATTTAATGGCTACCTGCTATTCTGTCATATATATGTTAGTGAGCATAAAAGTCATTTTGTTTTGCCTGTATAGATATGCAAGTATTATTTTCTTCATAAAGCATTTCTTACATTTTGGAGCTTTTCATTTATCACCCAAGAAGTAGGACTCCTGAAAAATTGAGAGCTCTTGATGCATATTATGAAATTTTGCCATGCTTCTGACAATATAAAAGAAAGGTGAATTCACCATATCATATCAAAACTTATTATTCTTGACTTCATTATGAACTGTGTGCATCATTAGTTTTAGTGTTGGGCATGGCCACATGGTATAGGTGCTTGCTTCTTCAGCAGCAGTAACTCTATTTCTGAGTTTTCACATAGTTATAAAACAGGCACAGAAAAGATACTGTGTGCTGGTTACAGAGTTAAATTAATGGAGACCAAACTTTTTCTATATAAAAGGAACAAGTAACACTGGCTGCTCCTCTCTCAGCTCCAAAATAGGAAACATGAATCTAGCAAATGGAGTTTTATGTAGAGATGAGAACTTTTTAAACAATCTTTCTTTAAGTGATTTTTAAAAACTGCCTTCATTTTGAGAATTCTAAGAAAGAGTGGATTTATTTTATAATTTTGAATAGTATGGATAGGTTACATGATAAGTATGGAGTAATATTTATAGCTATTGGAAACTAAAGCAGGTAATCTTTAAATTACTTATTCCTCACATACATATATAGATAGATGCATACGTTGTTATTATTTAAGCTATGTATGTTGTGAGCTCTGCCAACTCTGGGGTCCTTATGTTAAACTTCATCATTTAAAAAGAAAAAAATTACAGTGATTTACTTGAGTTATGCATGGTTGATTTTTAGTGCTAGGAATTGAATTTAGGACCTCACACATACTAACTATATACTATGTATACTGCCAACAATGTGATTTTTTTTTTTCCATGATTGAGAGAATTTGAAAAGTATAAAGACATGTTTGAATTGACTAGTTTTGCTACAAAATATAGAAAGAGGTTGGGTGTAGGTAAAATTTCAGAATCATAGACACTGAATTATAAATTTCTTCATTGTTTTTATCCATATAGCTTAATAGAGGAAAAGTTAAGATTAGTAAAGATCAAGAGAGTCTTATGAGTTTGTGTTGTCTCCTTGAAAGGTTTCATGAGGAACTAAAACAATCTGTCTTCTCTCTTTTGTATTGA
>PVJA010039392.1:0-19249 GCA_004027025.1 Myocastor coypus | reverse complement strand
ATAATCAATATGATGAACCTTTTGAAGGTTCTTGAGACCAATATCTGATTCATCCTGTGTACATAAGTGCATGGTTTTGCTCTTGATATGTTTTCTCCTTTATGTTGTGTATCATATGTACAAATCTGCAACCAATTCAGAGTACTTGCATAGTATTTAAATAAGTGAATATATACAAAGATATCAACTAAGAAAAAGTTTCTATTGCTGTAAAGAATTACTAAGAATAAAACATAACATAAATACTGGAATTACAAATATATGACCAGAACTTCTAACATTTTGGGGATAGGATATCACACAAAGTTCTAGTATGTCATGTACATGGACAGTGTCCATGATACTTACTGGTGGTCTGGTGTCACTTGCACTAAGCTACTGCTGTTTCTTTCATATCCACCCTGTAGACCCGATGGAATCGTGACCCACAGGGTGCAGGAAAAGTCGATTTGTAGAATATGCTGATGGACATATTCTGCTGCTGTATATAAAAGAATAGTTGAAAGACTGCTTTTGTATACCTCTTTTTCTCCTGTGTTTCATTATTTGCCCTGTTTTGTGGGTTCTTTCCATTCTCCTTCATGGAGCTATGGTCATTTTGATCCTTCTCTAGAGTATCTTTTAGTAAACTATGCATGGTTGGCCTTCTCATCCTGAAATTCTTTAGTTGTTCTTTGTCCTGGAAGTATTTCACTTCTCCATTGAACTTGAAAGGCAGTTTTACAGGGTATAGTAGTCTGGGCTTGAATTTATTTTCTTGCAAGACTCGAATTACTTTGCTCCATGTTCTTCTGGACTTGGTGGTTTGTAGAAAGAAATCTAATGTTATTCTAACGATTTTCTTTTAAATGTGATCTGTTTCTTTTCTCTAGCAGCTTTTAATATCCTGTTCCTGTTCTAAATTTCTGAGATCTTGATTATTATATGTTTGGGTATGGTTTTAATTGGGTTAATGTTGTTTGGAGTTCTATATGTGTCAGTTACCTGAATGTCCGATTATTTCCCCATATTTGGAAGTTTTCTGCTATTCTTCCCATATTTTTTAAGTTAATTAATTGATTAATTATTTTTATGGCTGGCTCAGCCTGCCTTGGGGGCGGGGCTGGCACAGCATGTGGTGCTGGGGATTGAACCATGGTTCCTGCCACCGGCTAAGCGTTCCTAAGCAGGCACTTCAGACCACTGAGCCATTCCACCATCCCCTCTGTATTCTTTTTATGTCATTTGTACAGACTGTTTATTTCTCACTGGTGCCTATTAGTCTTACATTGTTCATCTTTGCATCATCTTACAGATACTGAATTTTCTTGCTTCCTGGTTGTTATTAAGAAATATTTTCTTAACTCTTTTCTAGCTACAATGGGGTCTTTAAGGTCTGAAAGTCTATTTTCACTTTCTTTAAAAGGGTTTTTTTCCAGCTTGTGATTGAGGTTTTAAGTTCCTGTATTGTACTTTGAATTTGCTTCATACATTCTATTACTTTTCTATCTTACTCATTTAAGGATTCCATCATTTTTCTATTCTCTATTTTTTGTCATTGTTTTTAGAAGCACTTAGTACTTCTTTTATTATAGTTATTATTTTTTTACTTCTGAAATTATTTCTGATCTGATTTCTTCTATACTTATCTGCAGTTCTTTCTTTACTTCAGATGCTATTATTTCAGAGATTTCAGATGTATGATTTCCAGTTTCTTCTATGCTCTTGTCTCCTGTATTTGTTCTAGGTGGGCATGGAGCCTGAGAGCACATTTTGTTCCTTCTTTTGGTCATTTTGTATAATCCTGCTTTCTGACTTTTGGTCTAGAGCTTCGATAGGGTTCTTACCTTAGCACCAGGTCCAAATCTATCAAGTTTAAAGTTATCCAGGTGGGTGTGGCTTGGGTCTGGCTTCTGAGCTCCACTTCTTCCTATTATAGCCCTTGGAGACAAACCTGCTGTCCCACTCTGGCAAGATGTTCTGCTCCTGGATCAGCTGGGTGGATCTTGTCTCTAGTCTCTCTGCAGGAGTTCTGCAACATTTTTGCAATACTGGGCATGCTCAGCCTATTTCCTGGGTCACATGAGTTTCCCATGGGCCGTGGGTGGTCTACATCACATGCAGGGCCTGGTTTCTGGCTGCCCCAGGAGGGTCTTACTCATTCGCCAGGTCTGGTTGCTGGTCCCGTGAGTTTCTGGTAGGCACTAAGTGGTCTACATCACACGCTGGGTCTGTTAACCACTGTGTTTAAATGCAAATTCATTTTCCTGTCCTCTTCATTTTTGGGAAATTTTCTGTACTTTCCTGTGATGGCTCATACTTAAGGTGTTTGTGTGGTAAAGTACATCATTATGCAGTTTATATAAAAGTAATAGATGTATTTTGTAAAAGATATGGGAGGGGAGAAGGTTGGGCTAGGAAGAGAAAAGAAGTGAAAATTAATGTATTTCTGTTGCCTTGTGATCTTCTAAAAAAATTTTGTAAAAGGTTGTGAATTTCTTTACTTTTATGAAACATTTTAATTTCTGCAGAGTTGGCATGCATTATTCAAGATTGTAAAATGATTTGAATTTCAGGAGCAGACAGATTTTCTGATGAGGATTTCAAGCTGTGTAATTATGAAATCTATATAGGTTAAAAGTTCATAGCTTGTTAGCTTAATCATTTAAAATATAACCAATTTATAAGTATGGCATTTCACTTAGAGGGTTACCATCATAATATCAGGTACTACAGTAATTTTAAATTCTAACTTGTGTCCCACAACATACTAAGGATGTTCATGGCCATGTACTACATTGCATATCTTAAATTACTGCACAATTTATAAAGAGAATTTAGATTTTATGGTGGAAAATTGTATGTCATCATGTAAGTCATATTTCTAGTAATTTTTCTAACAGTTTTCTTGGCATCTTAAAAATTCAAAGCAGTAAGTGAATGAGTGCCAGATATTAAAAAGGTTGATTGGAACCTGTTATATGGTATCAGAACTTACATTTAGAAAATGAATTATAAAAATTCAGATAAAACATATATGTCTCAGAATAAAATATAAGGAAACAAATGTTGAGGCACAAAAAAATTCTTATAAAGTAGTTTTTATTGTTACAATTTACATAACATAAAACTTACCATCTCAGTAGTTTTTAAGTGTACAGTTCTGGGACACTAAATGCATTCACATTACTTAACCACCATAGTCACTATCCATCTCTAGAACTTTTATCATATGCATATATTTGTTATTAATGAGTGAGGATGTCTTTGGAAATACATTTGGATTCACAGAGATGGTTAGAACTTTTAAAGATTTTGAATTTCCAATATGTGTAAAAATGAACTTTGAAATTATAGCTGCTGTTATGTCAGTAAAAGATAGGACATTCACTGATGGAACTATAATATTTGCCCACCCGTTGAAATACTGTCAAAGTCTCACGTGTTTTCCTTGGAATTATGGATGATATTAAGAGTGAAACTACTGAAATAAAAACTGGTCTTCATAAAGAACCATTTGAGGTGATAAATGACACCTGATAATCAACAGATTGGAAATAAACTATGGTATTTATGAGCATTTGACTGGCATGAAGATTTTAACGCACATTATCTTGTTTTGCTAATCAAGGTGATTCAGATCCCCTTGCCTATTAAATATAACTTATTCTTGGCTTTTAGTTATGAGAGATTTCACATTTATCTTCTCTTCATTTGAATGTTTTATATATGTTCCCCTTTGAATCTAAGGGGGTCATTCTTTTCTCTTACAGTACAACTAGAACATGTTGAGGATAGTTCTCCCCCAACCCCCAATGATTAGAGAATGATAACAAAAGAATTTTTTTACTGATTCATTTCATGCTTGGTAAGATTCCAACTGTCAAAACATTATAAAATTTTGAACCTAGCGACACATTTCATCACCAGAGTACTAATTACTGTAGAAAATTGGGACACATCATTATGTAGTAGCATTTATTAGTGCTGCCCAATTTTAATGCTTATTTGGACCAGAGACACTTAAATAAAAGGTTAAGCTGTTTTGGCACAAAAGTGGGAGGAAACTATCCAGTCATGTAACAGTATCAAATATACTGTCGGAAAGGTAGAATTAATTGAAAACTATGCCTCTAGTTGTATTCCAGCTCAGTTCCTTATTTTCAAGTACAAACATGAAGGTCGTAATTTTTTCCCATGATGTTCAGTGTTAGGCCACCATTACATGGTAAGCAGAGGTGATGTGAAGGAACTGTGAAGCATGGGTACCTCGCTTCATGGGGCCTGTGAGCTTGTGGGCAGCAGAGACCCTAAGTAGAACAGCAAGAATTTGGTAAGTGATTCATGGTAAGGACTGTCAAGCCACCAGTGGAGGCTTAGAAATAATTGATGGAGAGAGGCATTTTAAGGGCTTTTTCTTAGATGTGTATATATGGGACATCCTGGAAATCACACCCAGGTCATTTGCCCTCAGGTGCATCTCTAGCCCTTTTTATTTTGAGACAAAGTTTTTTTGCAAATTCCTAAATTGTCCATGCTGAGTTCAGACTTGTAACTCCTGCCTAAGCATTCGAAAGTGATGGTATTATGTGCACTTGCCACAGTGTCTGGCTTAAATATGCTATTTAAAGGCAGCTTTAGAGGATCACATTTGAAGGTATCAGTGAATGAAGGTCATTTGAGAGATAATATTTAAATTTAAGCACATACCTTTCCCCATTATTTAAATCTTATAAAGTAACAGTTAAGTAAAAAGCATTAAGTGAAGTAAAATAGGTTATTAAGTAAGCAAGCAAAATAACTTTTTAAAAGGACATTTCTAAATATCTGTCATGTATAAGGTACTCACTAGGCAGAGCAGGAAGGAGAAAAGTTAAAGGATGCATCTTTCTTTACATGAGGAACTTACTGTTCAGTTTGCATCACTGTGGTTTGCTAAGTGCAGGTGAGATGAGTAACTCAATGTAATGAATTTGTAGGAGATAGCATGTCTCTCTGGCAATCTTCCAGCCACCAGCAGTTTTGTCTCTGCCTTATTCCTGTCCCCTTTCCAGCCGATATATGAGGTCCTTTAGCAATGACCATATTTTTATTTCAAGTTCTCCTTGCATATGATATTTAGAAAAGCCTCTAACCATACACATAGATGAGGAAATAAAGATGGAAGACAGCCCTTACAGGGTTCCTTTTTAAGTATAGTTTCATTTTTTTTTAAGGAAGGTAACTTGCCTATCATTTGTATAAATGGCATTTATTTATGAGTAGGGAATAGTCTGCAAGGTTTCAAAGAAAAACATGAGACAATGGAAGAAAGTCAAAATGCCTATTAAGGGATAAGAATAGAAGAAGACTCCAGACAGTTGGGTGTAGTAGAGTATACCAGCCTAGATACTTGTTAACCTTTAAAACATTGCAGTGATATTTTTCCCTACATATACAAAAAAATTACTGGGTTTTATAGGTAAAGGGATGCTGTGATAACTTCAGTCACAACTTTATTGAAGGAGAAAGGCCAACTATATGAAATAAAGTTCAGATAAATAAAGAGGGATTTAGATCTGGAGAAGGTTGTGATCCAGAATCTGAAAATTTTGAGATTGTGAGACAGAAATAGGTAAATATATCATACACTAGGTAATACCCTCTGCATAATCTGGATAATACTCCATCCAGTATCATATCTACACTCATGAATATTTTTATAGTAAAGCATATTGATATTTACATTGAAGAGAATAAAGGTGATAAATAGCCCATAGTCCTGTAGTTGGTGCTAAATTAACTGGAAACAAAAAAAGAAAAAAAAAAAAAAGTCCAGCTGGACTTTTAGAACTTACTGAATATAAAATTATGGTGTAAGGAACTGTGGACCTGTGCACTCCTATTGTCTGCCTTTTTTGCAGTAATAATTGAGGTGATTTGAAAAGTAGCTGGATATTTTTGAGCATGGGCACATGTAGAGTAGCTGCTGTTGTTGAACTTTATCTGTCTGTCCCTTTGTGTTGCTAGGCATCTACCCTATACCTGTACATACAATGCAGCCTCTGAAACCAGCATGCTGGGTGGAGACTCAGAGCCCAGGAAGTTAGAGTGGAGCTGCAGGCTTGTTTGCTTGTCATTACTGACCAAATATGTTCCAGCATTAGGGAAGGCACTTGTGAAGTCACTGGGGATTTTTAGAGACTTTGGAGAAATGTGTTACAAATTTTTGGTTTTATAGTAATTCTTTTGTTTATTTTTAAAGAATACAAAATAGTGATTTAAAGAAAACAGCATTAGAAATGATACAGAATTTCACTAAACAAAGTAATAGGAATTCTGCAATGGTTGCCGCATTACAAGATGTTATCTTCAAAATTAGTTGTTCAGATTACCGGTTATAAATGTGTAAAATTCATTTAAAGGAAAACCAACCAACCAACCAAACAAACAAACAAAAAAAAAAAAAAAAAAAAAAAAAAAAAAAAAAAAAAAAAAAAAAAAAAAAAAAAAAAAAAGAAGTTAAAGGAAATTCACTAGAGGAAAAAAATCAGAGTAGAAAGAAAAAAAATATTGAGCACTGACTGCTCCTTTTAAAAGGCTAGCAAAGCCGGGCGTGGTGGCGCACGCCTGTAATCCCAGCACTTGGGAGGCTGAGGCAGGAGGATCGCTGTGAGTTCGAGACCAGCCTGGGCTACAAAAGTGAGCTCAAAGCCAGCCTGAACTGCACAGTGAGACCCTGTCTCAAAAAGCCAAAAAAAAAAAAAAAAAAAAGACTAGCAAAAAGTGGACAATAAAATAATCTAAACTATTCTACGCATATACATAAATAATATTTTTTTCTCTTCTTCATTTGTTATTTTCCTCATTCCAGTTTTTCCTTCCCATTGAACAATTTCTTTCCCTTTCACAGTATCTGTTGTATCTTTCAGATTTTATTTAGTCTTTGTGGTTCTCTCACTAGCAAGATAATATGATATTTGCACATATAGTTCTGATATGTTTCACTTGCCAATATAATCTCTGGCTGCAGCCATTAATTTACAAAAGACTCCAATTTATGTTTTTATAGCTAAATGTTACTCCATTATGTAAAAGTGCCATATGTTTTGATCCATTGCTCAGTTGATGGGTATTTTTGTTGTTTCCTAGAAATTGTGCTGTTATAAATATAGGACACATATCGCTGTGGTGTGATAATTTCAGTTCTTTTAGAAAAATACCTAGTAATGGGGTAGCTGGCTTGAAGCGTACCTCTAGTTCTATCTTTTGAGGAATCTCAATACTGATTTTCATAATGGTTTATGGAAATACCAGATTATATGCCTATGAACAGTGGAGAAAGGTTCCTTTTTCCCCACATCCTCTCCAGCATTTGTTATTGGTTGATTTTCTGAAGACAACCATTCCTTCTGGCTTAAGATGTTATCTCAGCATTGTATTAATTTGCATCTTTGAATGATGAGTGGTGTTGAATACTGTTCGGTATGTTTATGTGCAATTTGTATCTCTTTATTTATCTCAGATGCCCATTTTGGTTTGAATCTTTGAATTTTGGCAGCCCAATAGTTTTTTTTTTTTAATTCTTTATATGTTCTAGATAGGAGTCCTTTGTCTGATGGAGAGTCTGCTATAATTCTCTATTTAGCCGTTCTCTCTCTCTCTCTCTCTCTCTGTGTGTGTGTGTGTGTGCCTGTGTCTGTGTGTGTTTGTGTGTCTTGGTGATTTCTTTTGACACACAGAAACTTTTCAAAAAGATTTGATTCCAATTGTTGACTCTTTGAAGTATTTCTAGTATGGTTTCATTTTTGTTCATGAATTATTTCCTTACCCTTATGTCCTGAAGGTTTCTGTGTACTTTCTCTTTCAGAAGGTTTATTGTTTTAGTTTTAATATTTAAATTTTGTTCTATTTGACTGTTTTTTTAGTGCATGGTGAGATGCATGGATCTATTTTAACCTGGGGCTTGTGAAAATCCAGTACTGATTGAAGAGACTGTCTTTCTTCTAGTAAGAATGTTTGGGCCCTCTGTCAAAGACAAGGTGGCTGATGTGTTTTTAGTGATATCTGCATCTTCTCATGTGTTCTGTTGATCCTGAGGTCTGTTTTTTTGTTTGTTTGTTTGTTTGCCAATACCATGCCAAATTTATCACAGTAGTTTTGTAGTATATTTCAAGTCAGGGATTATGATGCTTCTTGCCTTTGCTTTCTAGAAATAGAAGAGACCTAGAATAGCAAACAGGATTGTGTTTGCTATTCTAGGTCTCTTCTGGTTCCAGATGAATTTTGGGAATTATTTTTCTAGACCTTTGAATTATACTAATGATATTTTAATTGGGATTACATTAAACCATTATAACAATTTTGAAAGTATGGCCATTTTCACAGTGTTGGTTCTTTCTATCTAGGAGCAAGGAATATCTTTCCATTTTCTGAAATCCTCTTTGATGTATTTTATCAGAGTACTGTAGTTTTCACTGTATACATCTTTTACTTTCTTTGTGAAATTGATTCATAAGTATTTCATTTGTTTGGGTGTTATTTTGAAAGGCTTGGTTTCTGTAATTTTTTTTTCTCATTGTGTTCATTGTTTGTGTATAGAAATGCTCTAGATTTTTCAGTGTTAACTTTGTTTCTTGCTATGCTGCTGAACTTCATTATTAAATCCAGAATTATCTTAGTGGAGTTTTCGTGGTCCTTTATGTACTGTATCATCTCAACTTGAAATAATGATAACTGCCCTTGTTCCTTTCCTATCATAATTCTTTTATTTATTATTTACTTTGATTCTGTCTGTTGTTTCCAGAACTGTATTGAACAGGAGTGGCGACATGGGCATCTTTGTCTTGTTCATGATTTTAAAGTGAAGGCTTTCATTTTTGTCTATTAAGTATGATGTTGGATGTTGGTTTATCATAAATAGTTTTTATCAGGTTGAGGTAAAGACCATCTATTCTGATGTTGTGTAGTGTTTTTGTCATCAGTGAGCATAAGACTTTGTCAAAAGCTTCTTCTCTGTCTACTAAGATGATAATGTGATTTTTTACATTTGACTCTGTTGATGTGTTTTATTACTTCTAGAGTTTTGCATATGTTAAATTATCCCTGCGTTCCTGGAGTGATTTCTACTATACTGTGATGTATAATCTTCATAATTTGTTACATTCTATTTGCTACTATTTTATTGAAGATTTTTGCATCTATGCTCATTAGGGAAATTGCCTGGTAGTTCTCTTTGTTGGTTGTTTTCTTTTCTGGTTTTGTTATCAGAGTAATACTTGCCTCTCTGAATTATTTTGGGAGAACTGCTTTCCTTTCTGTTTCACAGAAGTGTTTCAGAAGAGCTGATATTTGATTCTTCCTAATTTTCTTGTAGAACTCAACTGTAAATCCATCAGGACCTGGCTTTTCTTTGTTGGGAGGTTTTTAATTAATTTTGTTTCATTGACTGCTATTGGATTATTTAGAATTTTCATATGCATTGATAGGTCATATGCATCTAGGAATCTGTCCATTTAGTCTGTATTTTCCATTGTATGACAGAAAACATTGGATATACATATTGATAATCTTCTGACTTTCTGTAGGGTCTGTAGTGACTTTACACTTTTCATTCCTCAACACATGAATGTGATTTTTTTTTTCTTTCCTTTTCTAATGAGCTTGGCTACAGGTTTATCAATTTTATTTATTTTTTTATTGAACCAAATCTTCAACTCATTAATTCTTTGTATTATTTTCTTCATCTCCATTGCATTTATTTATGCTATGATCTTTATAATTTCCTGTCATCTTTGGGCTTTGAGCTTTACTTGCTCTTGTTTTTCTTCGAATTTTAGCTGCAGCATAAGATTGTCTGTTGGGCTCATTCTGTTTTCCTGATGTGAAAAATTATCACTATTAATTTCTCTCTTAATAGCTTTTATTGCATGCTACAGTTTTCAGTAAATTGTATCTCCATTTTCCTTTGATTGTAAATGTTGTTTAATTTGTTTTCAAATTTACCCATGACCCATTGGTTGTTCATAAGGATATTATTTCTTTACATGAGTTTATAGAATTTTTTTGATTTTTTTTCTGATGGGTTTTCCATTATAGGTTATCTGTTTCATCTAACAGCTTTTAATATGCTGTTACTTTGCTTTAGTTTCTGGGATCTTGATTATTAAGCATCTTGGTAGTAATTTGTTTTGACTATGGCTATCTGGAGTTCTACATTTTTAGTTACCTATGCATCAAGTTCTTTTCCCATACTTGGGAAATTTTCTGTTACTACTTCTGCAAACACTCTTTTTTATGTCTGATTTATGATCTATACCTGTTTTTCTAATACTTATTAGTCTACATTATTTTTCTTTAACTCATTGGCAGCTATTGCATTATTTTCTAGTTTCTCATTATTTTAAGAGATACTTCCTTTTGTGTTCAGTTGCTGCAACTTTATCTTTATTTTTTTTATTTGTTCATTATGTTTTTAAGTGTAAAATTAGCAGAAAAGAAACACTGACAAGGGTACATATAGTACATAATTTCAACACAAGAAAAATTTAACAATGGTTGCATTACATATTTTCATCATCAAATCAGTATAGATCAATGGACATAGGTATGTAAGACTGATCAAACAATTAAACACTAACACTTTCAATAAACATTAATTTTTTAACTCTTCCAATTGGATTTTGAATTTAAGTCACTCTTCTAAAAAAAAATTATATGGGTCGAGACTGCAGAAAACGTAAGGTCCTGAGATTGATTCCTGGTGCCACCCAAAATTTATTAATTTATTTCTTCTTTTGAGTCCTTAAACTAGGGAGACTATATGATATTTGCATATGTATGTCGGGTTTATTTTACTAATAAGTATACATCCAAGGTACATCCACTTATATATGAAGTTTTCTAATTTATCATTCCTTACAACTGAATAATATTCCATTTTATGAAAATACCATATCTTTTTCAACCAGTCTTCACATGATGGGCATTTTGGTTGTTTCCAGGATTTAGCTAACAGAAATTGGGCTGCTATAAACATAAGTGCACATATATCATTATGATATGATGTTTTAAGTTTTTCTGGGAAAATTCCCAGTAGGGGGATACCGGGATTGAATGGGATTTCCAGCTCTGGTTTTTTAAGGAGTCTCCACACTGCTTTCCATAATGATTGCACCAGTCTGCATTCCCACAAGCAGTGGAAAAGCATTCCTTCTTTCTCACACCCTCCTCCAACATTTATTGTTGGTTGACTTCTTTATAGTAGCCATTCTTTCTGGGGGGAGATGGTATCTAAGTGTTGTTTTGATTTACATTTCCCAAATGGCTAGTGATGTGGAGCATTTCTTCATGTATTTATAGGCTTCTTGAATTTCTTTCTGTGAGAAATGTATGTTCATGTGAGATGCCCATTTCAGGATTGGATCTTTGAATTTTGGGACCGTAATGGTTTTTAGTTCTTTATAAATTCTACATACAAGACCTTTGTCTAAATATTTATTAATTAAATTTTCTTTGAAATTTGAGGATTGTCTTTTCAATCTGTTGGTAATTTCTTTTGACATGAAAAAACTTTTCAGCCCGAGGAGGTCCCATTTGTTGATTATTTCGCATGTTAAATGTGCATTTTGATTATTGTCCCTGAACTCTTTACCTACCCTGATGTCTTTAAGATTTCCTCTGAATTTCTCCTCTAGGAGTTTTAGGGTTTTTCTTTTAATATTTAGATCTTTAATCCATTTTGATTTTATTTTAGTGCATGTGATAGACCTGGGTCAAGTTTTAGTTTTTGACATGTGGAGAGCCAGTTTTTCCAGCACCACTTGTTAAAGAGGTTATCTTTCTTCCAGTAAAATTGTTTGGCCCCTTTGTCAAAAATAAGTTGGTTGAATGTGTTTGTATTTATGTCTGCGTCTTCTAATCTATTCCATTGATCATGAGGTGTATTAGTTTTTTTGCCAATACCATGTTGATTTTATCACAGTAGCTCTGTAGTATAATTTTAGATCAGGAATTGTAATGCCTCCTGCCTTACCTTTGTTGCCCGGGATTGTCTCTGCAATTCTGGGTCTTTTTTGGTTCCAAATAAATTTTAGGAATGCTTCCTCCAGGTCTGTGAGGTATGTTGATGGTATTTTGATAGGAATTGAATTAAATTTATATAACAATTTAGGGCGTATGGCCATCTTCACAATGTTGGTTCTTCCTATCCAGGAGCAGGGAATATCTTTCCATTTTCTGAAATCTTCTAGGATGTCTTTTTTCACAATACTCTTGAAAAGCTCTTTTCCTTCTTTAGTTAGGTTAATTCCTAAAATTTCATTTTCTTCAGTGCTATTTTAAAGGGTATTGTTTCTCTAATTTCTCTCCCAGTTTGTTTGTTATCTGTAGAGGAATGCCATTGACTTTTGTTTGTTGATTTTATAACCTGCTATGCTACGGAATTTGTGTGTTAATTCTACTAGCTTGTTGGTGGAGTTTTTGGGGTTTTCCAAATAAATTATCATGTCATCTGCAAATAATGACAATTTAACTCCTTTACCTATTTTTGTTTCATTTATTTCTATCTCTTGTCTAATGGCTGTAGCTAATGATTCCAGAACTATATTGGATAGGAGTGGTGATAGAGGACATCGTTGTCTTGTACCAGATGTGAGAGTCAAGGGCTTCAGTTTTTCCCCATGGAGAATTATGTTAGCTGTTGGATTATCATAGATAGCTTTTATCAGATTGAGGTGAAGTCCTTCTATTCGTAGTTTCTGCAGTACTTTGAAGATGAATGAATGTTGGACTTTGTCAGAAGCCTTTTCTACATCAATTGAGATGATCATGTGATTTTTGTCTTTCACACTATTGATATAGTGTAGCACATTTATAGATTTTTGTATATTGAACCATCCTTGCATTCCTGGGATGAATCCTACCTGGTCATGGTGTATAATCTTCTTGATGATTTGCTATATTCTAGTGGTGAGGATTTTATTGAAAATTTTTGCCATCTATCTTCATGAGAGAAATTGGCCTATAGTTCTCTTTTTTTAGTTGTGTCTCTTTCTGGTTTTGATATCAGTGTAATACTTGCTTCTAGGAATGATTTTGGGAGGATTGCTTCCTTTTCAATTTCCTTGAAGAGTTTCAGAAGTTGGGGTTATATCTTCTATAAATTTCTTATAGAATTCAGTGGTGAATCCATCAGGTCCTAGACTTTTATTTGTTGGTAGGCTTTTTATTATATTTTGTATTTCATTGGCTGTTATTGGGTTGTTGAGAGTTCTTACATCATCTTGATTCAGTTTTGGTAATTTATACTTTTCTAGGAATCTGTCCATTTCTTCTGTGTCTTCAATTTTGTGAGATTAAAGATTCTCAAAGTAACTACTTATGATCTTCTGAATCTCTGTTGGGTCTGTAGTAATTTCACCCTTCTTGTTCCTTATTGCTTGAGTTTGAGTCCTTTCTTTCCTCTTTTTGATGAGGTTAGCTAGGGGCTTATCAATCTTATTTAATCTTTCAAAGAACCAGCTTTTGGATTCATTAATTCTTTGTATTGTTTTCTTTGTCTCAATTGAATTGATTTCTGCTCTAATCTTTCTAATTTCCTCCTGTCTCTGGGCTTTGGATTTCGTTTGCTCTTCAGTTTCTAGTTAGTTTAGGTGTTGCCTTAGAGTATCTGTTTGTTAATGTTCTGTCTTCCTAATATGTGAGTTCAGGGCTATAAATTTCCTTCTAAGAATTGCTTTCATTGCATTCCATAACTTCCAATAAGTTGTGTTTGAATTTTCATTAAATTGTAGATATTGTTTAATTTCTTGTTTAATTTCATCTGTAACCCACTTGTTGCTCAGAAGGGTGCTATTTAATTTCCACGTGTTTTGGGGGTTCTTGTGGTTTCTTTTGTCATTTATTTCAATTTCATTGCACTGTGGTCAGATAGTATACATGGGATAATTTCTGTTTTCTTTTTTCATTAAATTGTAGATATTGTTTAATTTCTTGTTTAATTTCATCTGTAACCCACTCATTGCTCAGAAGGGTGCTATTTAATTTCCACGTGTTTTGGGGGTTCTTGTGGTTTCTTTTGTCATTTATTTCAATTTCATTGCACTGTGGTCAGATAGTATACATGGGATAATTTCTGTTTTCTTGCATAAACTTAAGTATGACCTATGGATTAAAATGTGGTCTATTTTAGAAAATGTCCCATGTGCAGCTGAGAAAAAAGTGTATTCTAAAGTGTTTGGGTGGAACTCTCTGTGTATGTCCACTAAGTCAAGTTCTTCTGGGTTTCAATTCAGGTCTGCTACTTCTTTGCTAACTTTTTCTCTGCTTGACCGATCTTTTTGGGATAAAGGGATGTTAAGGTCTCCTGTTACGATTGTGGTATTGGATATGAGATTTTTCATGTCCATTAAGATTTGTCTTATATAATTTGGTGCTCCTATTTTGGGTGCATACATATTTATGAGTGTTAGCTCTTCGTCTTGAATTTTTCCCCTAACCAGTATGTGGTGGCCTTCTTTGTTTCATTTGACCAGGCTAGTTTTGAAGTTTAGAGTGTCTGCAAACAAGATTGCTACCCCTGCTTTTTTTTTGAGGTGCTGGAGCATATAGTATTTTTTCCAACCTTTAAGTTTAAGCCTATAGGTTTCTTTATGGGTTAAGTGTGTTTCTTGTATTCAGCATGTTGTTGGGCCCTGTTTCCTTATCCACTCTGCAAGTCTACTTCTTTTAATTGGAGAATTGAGTACATTTACATTGATAGTTATAATTGAAATGTATTGTCCTATGGTTGACATGAGTCTTATTAGCTACTGTTTATCACTTTTTCCTCATATGTTTAGTTGGTTACTCTATTTGGTGGGATCTTTCTGTTCTCATTTGTTGAATTCGGGTTGTTTTGGTCCCTCTCTAAAATATTTGTTAGAATATTGTGTAGTGTTGGCTTTGATGTCATGAAATTCTTTAGTTGTTCCTTGTCATGGAAATATTTCACTTCTCCCTCATACTTGAAGGAGAGTTTTGCCGGGTATAGTACTCTGGGCTGAAATTTGTTTTCATGGAGGACTTGAAGCACTCTGGTCCATGCTCTTCTTGCTTTCATGGTTTGTGAAGAGAAATCTGCTGTTATTCTGATGGGTTTTCCTTTAAATGTGATCTGTTTCTTTTCTCTAGCTGCTTTTAGTATATTATTCTTCAGCTGGATTTCTGGTATCTTGACTATTATGTCTTGGCGTGTTTTTAGTTGGGTTGATGTCACCTGAATGTTCCATTGTTTTCTCATATTTGGGAAGTTTTCTGCTACTACTTCTGCCCATATTCTTTTTATATCACTTGTATTAACTCCTTCTTTCTCATTGATTCCTATTAATGTCATGTTGTTCACGTTTGCATCATCTTGCAGATGTTGAATTATTTTTTCTTGCATTCTGGTTGTTTTTAAAAGATCCTTTCTTACTCTTTCACTGGCTGCAACTGTGTCTTCAAGTTCTGAGACGCTGCTTTCCCTTTCATTGATACGGCTCTGCCAACTTCTGATCAAGATTTTATTTTCTTGTATATCTCTTTGAAACTGTTTCATGCGATCTATGTCTTTCCTATATTGCTCCGTCAGGGAATCCATCACTTTTCTATTCTCTTCTAATTTTTTATCAATGTCTTCTTTAGTAGTATTGAAATCTGTCATTATGGTTATCCTTTCTCTCTCTAATTCAGAGATTATTTCTGTTCTGTTCTCCTCTCTACTTTTCTGTCGTTGTTCCCCTACTTGGGATGCTATTGATTTAGACATGCCTTCGTTAACTTTAGATATTATTTCTGCTCTGATGTCCTCTATACATTTCTCCAGCTGTTTTTCCACTTCATGTATTTCTTTTTTTACGTCAGATGTTATCTCTGATCTCAGTTGCTCTATAAGTTTCTGCACTTGTCTGTCTGCCTCAGATGCTACCAACTCAGAGGTTTCATCTGCATGATTCCCATTTTCTTCCATGGTAGTGTCTTCTGTATTTGGTTTGGGTGGACTCACGCCCTGAGATTGCATCCTACTCCTTGTTGTTATCATTTTGTATGGAAGCGACCTCTGCACTTTGGTGGTGTTATCTTGTAAGTGTCTATGGGCCTTTGGTGTGGAGCCTCCAAGTTGGTTCTCCTATAGAAGTTCCCGGCTTCGTGTCAGAGCTCGAGCTGCTGGCTGCTGTGAAGCCCCGTGGATGTGTTCTGTAGGTGGAGGTGGAGCTTTGGAATTGAGGAGTCGTGGTAGGCTCATGGACCAGATCGGTTGCCACATGAGATGTATGATGGGTTCAGTAGTGGAGCTTGGACAGGTGGATTTTAAAAAAAGGTGGGGGGGAAGGCGGGCCAAGGATCCTGATGAGTGATGTGGTGCCAGCTGGTGAGTGGGCCTGGCAGGCTTGGGACCAGAGACTGGGACCGGAACAGGAAGTTAGTTAGTTGCAGGAACGCAGAAGAGAAGCATAGGGGCCGAGGGACGTTTCCTGGAGGGCGCACTGGCCTGGAGGGCTGGGGACCGGGAACCACAACAGGAGGTTAGTCGCAGGAGCAAACCCCTGCCTAGTCATTTTTTTTTTTTTTTTTTTTTTTTTTTGTCTTTTTGAGACAGGGTCTCGCTATGCAGTTGAGGCTGGTCCTGCGCTCACTTTTGTACCCCACGCTGGTCTCGAACTCGCACCAATTCTCCTGCCTCAGCCTCCCAAGTGCTGGGATTACAGGCCACCACGCCTAGTCTTAATCACTGTTTCAGCATGCCCTGGGAATGAGACTGGCTCAGCAGGCCTGGGAATCAAACTCCCAGGCCCTGTGCCTGCTTGCAGGCCCTTTAATCCCCTAAGGTATTTGGCCAGCCCCAATCCTTTGACTTTGTTTGAGACTTGCATAGTATTTTCTCTGCCAAGCCCTGGAATCAACAATATCTTCAAGAAGTCAGGATTCCTTTTATTTAAGAATGGAACTTGGAAAGGTCTAAGTACTAATTATTTTCATTACTGATCATGTGTTAATGTTTATAGGCCCTTTCTATGCATGGATATAATATATGTTAACACATAAGTACATTCACATTTTTACTTTAAATCTACTCATCTATATATCTATTAATACTATTGAAATCACAATAGTATTAATTCTTATTCAATAGTAGAGAAAACTGAAGTCTATCCCTTTCTTATTAATAACTTGATTTTCTGAGAATCATAAACCCAGTTGTCAGTTTCCCCATATGTACCAAGTTTTCATTTGTAGTATGCATACAGCACACTTTAAATTTTGCTACTATAAACCCCTGTAAAAGACAGTATGCAAGCTAATGTTTGCATACTTAAATATATTCTTTTAAACTCTAATGATAACATACTACTAAAAGTACCCCAAAGCCTCTGAACAATATTCTATGTTCCTGTATTTGTGTTTTTTCTTGTCATTTTAATGATTCTTTATTTGCATCAAAATTGAAGTAAGATCCCTGTCCTTTCTGCAACTGATTTATGAAAACTAATAAATTCTTTAATTTCTGTACTTGAGTTTTTGTGATTTGTGACCAACCTGTCCTGACAGGAGTGTATTGGCTTTTTCCATTCATTTTCTATTCACAAGAACCTTTCATCTTTCAAGGAAATAGTTTCAGAAGAGGAAACTAGATATAATCATTATTTGAGAACACCCCATTCCAGTACCCAGTTATTGCTATTATATCAAATTGTAAGAAGTGAAAGCCCTAATAACTTCATTTAGCAGTGTAATTTACAAATACACACACAAAAATCTCAAAATGAACTCCTAGCCCAGCAAGTCATCAGTGTCTACAAACTAATCACCTTGCTTGTAAGTTCACCATTCACTCTCTAGTTTGACAATATGTGATAGTGATGTGCTATAATTTTCATTTTGAGCTATCCAACAGAATTGATATTACATTTAATGGATGAATGGCTTCTGTGTTACAATTAGAGATACCCTAAGCAATAAGAGGCAATAAATTATCTTTTAAAAACAAAATTACAGGACACTCAAAAGAGCCAGCATTTAAAGGCTTACCAATAAGCCATCCTTGAAATGAATATAGAACATGCTTTACTAATCTCTGCTAAGCTATTTGAATGGAGGTTTTAGTTGCTTTTGAGAGGGCCGTTCTTTAGAAATCCTCATGTTCAAAGATCAAGAATGAATAACTACTTCTGAGATAATAAAATAATTAAGATAGATTAGTAGTTACCACCCACTCATTTTTTAAATTTTAACTTACTATGAGATACGTACTGAAGTTATGTTTTTAATCTTGTTAAACTTTAATTCCTTCTGACACTGACAAATTTTAAGGACAAATTTCTTTTCAAATGTAATTTTGAAAATCATCCATTTTTACCAATGGATGGAAAATTTTTCCTATAGATTTCACCAGACAATAGTTTTTATTGTCATTTTAAAAAAATCTGCTTTTTAAGCTATTTTAGTTCATTTAGCTTTTTTTTCTAAAGCAGATGCTGTTTTTCTTTCCCTTTCTGGTGCTGTTGACTATAAAACTGAGTATTTCTGGCACTTGATTAATTAAATCATAATTTGTAACCCAGACCACTTTGTTTTGTAACCAAACTTTTGTGCAAAACAGATGGCAAGACCTTAGTCATAGTCCTGAGTTTGAAATTTGGAAGACATTTTAGAGAAGAGTTCGTCTTCTGTGACAGATAAAAATTTCTGGAATACTCAGTTTGTCACAGCCCGCTTGAGACTCATCAGTAATTATTTGATCTCTTTTGGTTTGTTCTCAAGACCTACAGGATTGTGGGACTTTATGACATTGTCTCGAATAGTGTTTCCAGTGTGTTTTTCCAGTACAATTTCAGTGTTGTACCCTAATTCTACAGAATCTGGTTTTCATTCTCCCCTGGACTTGACAAACTTGATGCCTGTCTTTTATATTGACTCTTCTGTGTCTTGGCTGCTAGGCACATTTCTAAGTCCCCTGTGACTGTTCCTCTGTTAGGTAAGGTCCTATATGCTAGTCTCTCACTTCATATTCTATAGTATTGACTTACATGTCATATATCATATAGTTTGTAATCTTCTGCTTGTTCTACTGTCTTTTTTTTTTTTTTTTTTTTTTTTTTTTTTTTTTTTTTTTTTTTTTTTTTTTTTGTCTTTTTGAGACAGGGTCTCACTGTGCAGTTCAGGCTGGCCTTGAGCTCACTTTTGTAGCCCAGGCTGGTCTCGAACTCACAGCGATCCTCCTGCCTCAGCCTCCCGAGTGCTGGGATTACAGGCCTGCGCCACCACGCCCGGC
>PVJA010039391.1:0-19150 GCA_004027025.1 Myocastor coypus | reverse complement strand
CCCACGCCTCCTGCTCTGGGCCCCCCCCACCCCCCGCAGGCTCCCTGGCGAACGGGACGTCCCTGCCTACCCTGCTTGCCGGGCAGACACCACGGAGACGACAACCGAAGGCAGCCACGACCTCCGGCCTCCAGGCCGGAGGCCCCCAACCCAGCCCTCACGCTGGCGCCGGCGCATCGCACACTCTCCTCCTGCAAAGAGGCTGGGGGCTAGGGCCAGCCCTGAGGCTGCGATACCCGGGGCCGGGGTGTGGAACCCTCTGGGCTCTGAGCTCCTCTCCTCCAGAGCCCCCACCTCGTGTCTCCCCCCACCATGAGCCCCGCCCCCACGGAGTGGCCATCTGCTGGCCCCGCAGCACAGGAAGTTAACAGGCCTTTCCTCCTGATTCGAATTCCTCTGCTCTAAACTCCTCATGGATCTCCAGTGCCCACAGTAAAGCTTCTAAGCCTCCTGCCTCCTGCCTCTCCTCCCCCTCCTCTCCTCCACCAGGATCCTCATGCCCCGGCCATCGCCACCCTGTCCCCTCTGACCAAACCCAGGAAGGCACACACACCCTTCACTTGTACCTCCCGCCCTTCATAGAGGCCAGAAGTGTTTCTGCAAATGAATAAAAAACAGCGCTTCCTCTATCTGGAAAACTCCTGTCTGACCTGCAAAGCCCCAGTTCCAAGCCCCACCCTATGCAGCTGATTCCCCAGGCAGAGCTCCCCTTCCCTACTGAGTTCCCC
Organism: Myocastor coypus; assembly: GCA_004027025.1. NCBI lineage: Eukaryota > Metazoa > Chordata > Mammalia > Rodentia > Myocastoridae > Myocastor > Myocastor coypus. The sequence goes on along the minus strand of PVJA010039391.1, from coordinate 18,422 downwards.
AAAGTATGTCTCTTTGTGTATCCGACTCCCTCAGCTGGCCATGTTCATGTCTGACTTTGGCCTTCAAGCCTGGTATACAGCAAGAGCTCCATAAGAGTCAGCCCACCCCATGGACAGACAGGTGGATCAACAGCCAGCTCATCCCACCCTGAGTCTCCAAGGAATCTCTTAGTCCCAGTGGCAGTGTACACACGCGCACACATGCGTGCACACACACACAGTCCCACACACACGCTGGCACACAGCTGGCACTCAATACATGCTCGCATAACTGGACCACAGAAACACCATCACCATCATGCATAGGAGGCTCCACGGCCTCCTAAATGCAGTTGGGGAAACTGAGGCATGGCGGAGGCTACGCCTGCCTTAGAGCCCCAGAGACTCCCCAAGGAGCTCCGCAGATAGGTCACCCCGCATCCGCGCAGCAGCTGCCCCCTTTCCTCCCCCGCTCCCATGACAACGCGGCCCCCCTGCAAGACCCCTCCCATCCACAGCTCCCCAGTGCCGCTTTAAGATAAATATTGTCATTAGCATGCAAATGCAGACGCGATTTACATAAAGGGGGCCGCACAGCCACCCGAGCTGGGGAGGCATTCACGTGCGGTCCCTGCGTGGGCGGGCACCTCGAAGTCCTCTCTGAAGCAGGGTGGACTGTGCCCACCAGGTCGCCACCCCAGGCGACTTCAGGGGCCTCTAGGAAGCCAGGGTCTGGCTGGAGGTGGGACAGTGCGCTGGAACCCTTTCTCTGGGTGGGGCACAGAACTGGAGCTCCGGGAGGAGCTGGCTGGCTACCCTGTACCACTTCTACATCTCTCCCTGGCCCCTTGCTCCCTTGGGGTCCCAAGCCCTGGGTCCCTATGTCTCTGCTTGACTGTCTCTATCTCTGCCTGCATCCCTGCCTCCAAAAAGCCAGGAACAGCTCTAACCCTAACCCCATTACACCCCGCCACACGCCAAGCCTGGCCCTGGCCCTCCCCTTCCCAGGCCCCTCTGGGGTCCCCAGCCCCTCCCCCATCCTGGACGTTGGATTTCTTCCCCTCCCCACACCATCCTTGTAGGCCTTATCCTGGTGCTGGGGGGCTGCTACTCCTGTACCCTAAAGCTTTCTCTCCACATTCCGAGGTCTGGGAAGGAGAGGTGGGTGGGGAATGAGGGCCTAGTGGAGGCCCCATGAGAGCCAGTAGGTCCCTCTCTTTGGGACTCAGTTTCCCTAAAATGCGTGGATGTTCTGAAGCCCTTCTCAATGGAACCGCTTCAGAAGATTAAGGGGCAAAACTCAAGGGCAAGGTAAGCCTGGTTGACCCTTCTTTTTGGGGTGTCCCACAGGACATTCCCACTGCACCCCTGGAGTCTGCACAGCTCCCCTGGCTCCACCCTCCCAGGGCTCCCACATCCGGGCATTCAGAGGCCCCTGCAAGTGACTTCTCCCCACCTGGAGGGGGGGGGCTCCCGCTGCTCTGATCCCAACAGCAGGTGGGTGCATTTCTGGTCCCCAGAAATAAAACCACAGGAAAGGAGTGTTGGCAGCGGCCTCCCCTCCCCCCGGACCTTCCCATTCTACAGCCACCCTGCTTTAGCTAAGGCTCAGTGAGGGCGGACGCCGGCCGGGAGTCACACAGCACAGGCCCAGAGGCAGAGTCGGTGGTCCCAGCTCCTGCCCAGGTCTGGCTCACGCCAAGCGGCCAAGCCAAGTCCTGCCAGGTGCCACACAGGTTGGGGAACCTACTGCCCAGTGCATTCCGTGGTAGGAAAGGGAGCCACCAGGCCACAGTCAGGACCCCTGCACGTGGCTGCCACACACACCCTACATCTCAATTTCTGCCCTCCCAAAGGATGCAAAAGGCCCTGAGGTGTCCTCGGGTCCCAACATTCTCGAACCAGGAAAAAAAAAAAAAAAAATCACTCCCTGGAAACTCAAGCTCCAGTCCAGAAAAAGACCCAGCCCGACCCCTCACTGCTAGTGATTCTGGGGCACAGGCAAGTCCACTCCAGCACTCAGCTAGCCTCTGATACTGACTTCACTGCGCCCCCTTCCGCAACCCTGGGGGCCACATGGACTCACCCCCTTTACCCCACAATCTTCCTAGAAATTGGTGCTCAGATATCTCAGGGACCGGGGTCCCTCCTGTTAGCAGGGATCCCAGCTGGGCTGCTGGTCCACTGTGAGACCCCTGCACCCCTGCCCTCCTGGACCACAGGGAGAAGTTAGATTTTCAAGGCCTTATTTTTTTGTGGGGGGGATGGTAGTTGATTTTATAAAGAGGTGGAGGATGGGAGGTGTGTCTCCCCCATACCAACTGGAGGTTCTCAGGCTGAAGTGACAGGCCGGGGACTCATCCCAGTGACCTCCCCAGGCCTTGCCCGCAGCTGTCATCCACCCAGGCTCCCATTCATTCGGGCTCTCATTCATTCATTCATTCATTCATTCATTCAGCAAACACGTATTTGTGCTCACCATGCAGGCCAGGCTTAGGGGTGAGAGAGGAACACACGGGATCTGGAACAGGCCCCGGCTCCCCTTCCGGATCTTGCCCGAGGATGGGGATCCAGGTGTGTCCAGCACCCGGGACAGCGGAGCCACCCGCTTGCACACACCGGGCCCAGTCCCAGCGCCACCAGAGCCGGGGCCACCACGGGGACTTTGGCCCCCTTTCCGGGTGCCTTGGTGGGGGTCCGGAGGCCGCACGCCTGGTCTCACCTGCCCCCCCCGGTGCCCACGCCCGGCTTCTCCCGGCAGCACCACGGGACCCGGGCTCGGGCTCATTGTCTCGGCCTCAGACCCCGACCCGGCTGAGGGCGACGGCGACCGAGACCGCCGAGGCTGAACTCGAACCGGAGCCGGAGGCGGGGAGGAAGAGGCGGCGGGCGCACCCCGAGCCCCCCGCCCCCCTTTCTTTGTAGTTACCGAGGATCCCCGCGTCCTGGGCATCCGCGCCCCCCGCTGCCCACCGGACCTGCCCGGCCGCCGCTGGACCGGCTTTGTGCGGCGACCAGAGCCGAGGAGCGCAGAGGGAGGAATGGAAAGTTCCCCGACGGGGCCTGGGGGGCCGAGGGAATGGGAGCGCGGGGAGGGGTGCGGGCGGGGGGCGGGGGCGCGGCGGATGGAGCCGAGGTGGGGCCGGGTGGGGGCGGGGAGGGCGGGGGCGGGGGCGCCCGGGGCGCGGCGGCGCGGGGCGCGGGGGGCGGGCGCCCACCTTTGTGCATCCCCGTGTAGGGGTCCTTCAGCACCGTGAGCTCGTAGATGCGGCCGAACTGCTCGAAGAGCGGCTTCAGGTCCTTCTCGTCCAGGTTGCGCGGGATCTGGCCCACGAACAGCTTGATGGCGTCCAGGTCCTTCATGCCGTCGGGCTGCGCCCCGGGGGGCTCGGGCCCGCTGCCGCCCACCGGCGACGGCCGCGGCTGCAGGAGCGGGTGCTGCTGCCTGCGCGCCTCGCTCTCGGTCAGGCGGGCCATGGCGGGCGGCGCGGCCGGCGGCGGCGGTGGCCTCGGAGGGGGACGCGCCTCGCCCGCCGCCGCCCCGCCCGCCGCGCCGGACCACAAAGGCGGCGCGCGGCGACCCCTGGCGGCCACGGCGCGCGCTGCACCGCGGGGCGCCGGGTGGGGGAGCCGGCGGACGCGGAGGAGACGGGGGCGGGGGGGAAACTGAGGCCGGGAAACAGGCGGAGACTGCGGCCGAGGCGTGAGAGGGAAACTGAGGCTGGCGACCAAGGAATACCGAGCCGTAGGCGCGTGGGGGAACCATGCCCGGAGAGCTCACAGAAGACAGGCTCAGAGGCGCACGGGGAGACTGAGGCCCAAGAAGTGCCTGCAGGGTGGTGGCTTGCCCCCTCATCCACAGGAGGGCGCCGACGCTCAGTCGTAAGGAGGTAAGGACAGCCGAGGACAGGACCTGGCCGCTCCCGCTCCCTCTGGCCTCCTGGGGCTCCCGCACCACCCCGGTCTCCTGCACTGCCCCCGGGCCTTTGCACCGCTCCAAGTGCTGCTCCTGTCCTGGTCTCCCCTTACTCTCTCGCTGTGGCAACCACGAATCCTTCACCCATGACTCTCTTTCCTGGTCTCTGCTTTCCTCTGTGACATTTACAGCCCCCGTCGGTTTTATTTCAGCGTGGTGTATATCTGCTTGATGTAGGCGACCCACCTAGCGCTTTCCGGCTTCTAGGCTCGGTGCCTGCGTGCACCAGGGCCCTCAGCCCCCGCAAGCAGGTGACTGTAAGTAACTAGGCAAGGCCTGTAGACTTGGCACGCGGTGAAAGCAACAGAGCTAGGGCGGCCCAAGGCAGGCTGATTGGAAGACAGCAGCTCAGGGCTGGGGTGAGTGAGGAGGCAGGTGCAAATGTCCTGGGGCAAGAAGTACAAGCAGTTGAAGGAGCAGCGGAAACCACAGAGGCTCCACCCACCTGCACCAAGAACTACAGATGAAAATTAATGCCACCCATAGTAAGGCAAGGCTGGCCCTCACTCTAATGTGGAAATGAAGGAAGGGGAGCCCCAAGCTCAGCCATTAGCATTAATGATAGTGAACCAGATGGGTGGTCTCCACTGTGTCTGTGTCACCCACATGCTGGATTATTACCCAGCCAGGAAAAAGAGCGGCACACACTGGACACAGGGCAGACGGACCTTGGAGCTGCGCCCTATGAGAGATACCAGACACAGAGGACACACAGCATGGGCTGTGGACAGGAAGTATCCAGGACAGGGGAACCCAGAGGCAGAAAGAGGACTCATGGGTTCTAGGTTGGGAAGGGACAGGGTACTTCTGCAGCTTCCTGTGGGGTGATGGGGTGCTCTGGAACTACAGGGAGGTGGTGCTTGCAAAATGTGAATGTGAATACTAAAAGCCACTAATTTTTTTTGGTAAATCTTCCATGTGGCCAGGGGTGGTGGCACATACCTGTAATCCCAGCCCTTGGGAAGCTGAAGCAGGAGGATTTCCAGCATAGCAAGATCTTGGCTCAAACAACACAAATCACACTTTCACATAAAGACAGGATCAGACAACTGCCTTGGTAACACAAGACTTGTTACCAATGTTGATCTGGTTTTTTTTTTTTTTTTTTCCCAGTACCAGGGATCAAATTTAGGACCTTGTGCTTCCCAAGAAGGTGCTTATGCCACTGAGCTATCTTCCCAGCCTTGATTTAATTGATCGATTGAGACAGGGTCTAGCTATGCAGTTTGGGCTGGCTTCATATTCACTATGGCTGTTCCCAAACTCACAGAGATCCTCCTGTCTCAGCCTCCCCAAGTGCTGGGATTATAGGCATGCACCACCATGCCTGGCTCTGGGGCTGGTACAGCATGTGAGGTTGGGGACTAAACTCCAGACCTTGTGCTTCCCGCATAGGTGCTTATGTCTCTGAGCTATCTCTCCAGCCCTTTACTTTTTTTTTTTTTTTTTTTTTTTGGTCTTTTTGAGACAGGGTCTTGCTATGCAGTTCAAGCTGGCCTTAAGCTTGCTTTTGTAGCCCAGGCTGATCTCAAACTCACATCAATTCTCCTGCCTCAGCCTCCCAAGTGCTGGCATTACAGGCATGCGCCACCATGCCCAACCCTTTATTTTATATTATTTTCCTTTGATTTTTGAGATAGGATCTCACTGTAGAGGTCAGGCTAGCTTTGAATTCACTTTGTAGCCCAGGATGGTCTCAAACTCCCAGAGATCCTCTTGTCTCAGCCTCCTGAATGCTTGCATTACAGGCATGTAACAGAGCAGAGGAGACCACACCCAGCCATAAGTACTTTATAAAATTTTATTTATTTTTAATTTCTTTATTTATGTTCCTTAGTTTCTTTTCTTTCTTAGTTTCATTTTAAATTTAAATTTATAATGGTTCAGCAACAGTGCCAAAAGACACTACTAGCCAAGCCAACGCTGTCTTTTTGTTTAAAATGATGATATTTCCGCATGTACCTCAGGGTAGGCGCTGAGGCCCAGAGACTCTAAGTCACCTGGACACGGTCACACAGCCCAGGCTCAGGAATCAGAACCCAGAACCCAGCTGTGGCTCCTCTAGCCTCCTGCACTCCTGCATCTCCCCATGTAGGAAGCCAGTCTTGCTTTCCTTACTTGCCTAGCCGTCGATTCCGGGAGCTACAGTGTGGGCTCTGCATCCTCAGCACCCCAAAGGGCTATGAACATGGCAGCCGCAGCCCCAGCAGACAGGGGTGAGGGTCCCAAAATTGTACCTCCCCTGGACTGGATGAGGTCGAGCCAAGAACAGAGCTACACGGGGCTGGGGGGGGGGTCTGATTGTTTCCATGGAGACCCAGGCAGGATGCTAGAAGACCTGTGGGCCATGGAGCCCTGGGAGAATTTTTATGGTCAGAACAAAGCACAGTGGAGTATGATAGCACACACCTGCCACCTGGGTATTCTGGGAGGCTGAGGCAGGAGGATCTCAAGTTTGAGCCCAGCTTGGGGGCAACTCAGAGAGATCCTGGATCAAAATAGAGGAATAAAAATGATCCTCTGACCCGGGCAACACCTTCAGCCACAGGAGGGCCACAATGGAAGCGACCACCCACAGGTGCCCTGGCCACCGCTGACGTGATGGCGCTAGGGATGGGAGGCCTCACGCCATTTCCTGGTGGACTCCCACTTCTCCACCTGCCTGCCCCAGACCTGTGCAGGCCTCAGCCACCACCTCCTGAGCCCTCCTTGGGCTCCCCGCAGCATGGATGGGGGGCCCATGGTTTCTTGGGGTGCAGGGCATGCCCTGGGGGCCTCCCACACACCATGAGCAGAGTCCCAGCCCCACCTGTCCATGCCAGGGCTTGCCTGGGGTGACAGCCACACATGTCTGGGACACAGGCAGGGCCACCTCCAGTGAGAACCCCTCCTCATCTTGAGGTTGCCATTGACATCCCCCACAAGTCCCCTCCAGACCAGAGCTGAGGCATGGCCAGGTACACCCCCCGGGACCCTGTGGCTGCCAGTGTACCCTGTGACCTGTCTGTCTGCCCCAACATCCAGGGCTGCAGGGACTGGAATGGCGGCAACTCCTTCTCCCCCAGAGCCAGCTGCCCAGCCTCACAGCTGCTCTGCCAGTGCCAGGGCAATGAACCTCACAGGGGTATCAGTGGTGAAAGGTTACTCGATACCTTAATGTTTCTTGGCTTTTTAAAAATTTCCATTATGATTTTTTTTTTTAGTCGTGAGGATTGAGCCCAGGAACATCACACCAAGCTATCTCCCCTGCCCATTTTTATTATTGTGAGACAATGAAGTAGCCCAGGGTGAGCTGGGACTTGGAACCCTCCTGCCTCAGCCTTCCAGTGCTGAGGTCACAGGTGCACGCTGCCTGGCCTGGCCTGGCCTGGTTTTGAGAGCAGGCTGCAAGGTAGGTGCACTGGCACTACTTCCATGACATTTTCTTTTCTTTTCTTTCTTTCTTTTTCTTTTTTTTTTTTTTTTTTTTTTTTTTTTTTTGGTCTTCAAGCCATTTATTTGTCCTGATAGGGAGGAGAGGAGAGGAGTTCCTTGGGGAAAGAGGGTGCAAAGTACTGTGGGACCCTGGACCAGTTGGTGCAGGTAAGCTCAGATAGAAGGGTTTCTCAAGCGAAGGTGGAGCTATTCCAGCCCACATTGGCCGCGTTCATGTCATAATAGTTGATGTAGATTCTCTCCGGACTGATGTGCAGGCGCTCGGCCAACAGGTCACACAGCAGCTTGCTGTAGGAGCGATTCTGCGCGCCGCCTATCTTGCCAATACTGTGCAGGCTGCAGAGCGCACAGGGCTCGAATGAGCCCGTGAAGGTCACTAGCTGGTCCGGAACCACATGCGCTGCGATGTACTGGACTGGCTTGCCAGTGGCCTGCGCCAGCTACTGGGTGAGCTCGGAGAGGAACCCATCTGGCACGGAGGTGCGGGGCACGGTGGTGTTCAGGATGAACATCGGCATGTCGGCAGAAGGATGAGGGGACGAGAGCAGAAGAACTGCACAGGAACCTGAGCTACGTGACCAGGGCGCGGCACCGGCCCTAGGTGGAGTCGGCTCCTCCAGGGCATTTTCTAACAGCTGGCTCTCTTAAAAAAAAAAAAAAAAAGGCCTTCTATTTATCTTAAAGCAAAATTTACACCAGTAGCCTGAGAAAGAAAAGAATTTTTAGACCATTAGTTAAAACCACCTCTGGGGAAGCCAGAGCAGTGCCAGCGACCTAGAGCAGCTCGAGCAAGCTCTGATTGGTGGCGCTGATCCTCGTGTCCACTTCCTGATTCTGTGCTCAGGGAAGAGAACATCCTGGGTTTTAGGAAACAGCTTCCCAGTATTTAGCAATAAAGGGGGGGGGCGAACCCTGGGGCACCCACCTGTCATCCCAGGAGGCCACCTTTGGGGTCATGGCGGACCTAGCCACCTAACCATGGCAGGTGACGTCTCTGTCCCCTTGCTTTGCTACCATCCAGGACAGCAAAGGAGCCCCCACAAGGCCACACTGCCCCCCCCATCACATCACATTTCTGTAACTGTCCTCAGGTGACCAGTGACATTTCAGGATTTAAAAGTCAGTCCCGCCTCCTCCTTTAGGCCCCCTCCACCCCCTTCTAGGCTCAGTGCTGGGCTGTGCTGCCCCAGGTCCTTTGCACCCAGGGGGCCCTCTGCCTCCCACTGCCGGTTCCACCCAGCTTCCTCCTCATGCTTCCCGACCAGAGCCCCCTTCCAGGGAGGGGGGGCGCTGTTGTCCATCAGAGAGGCTCTCCATATTCTGCAACACTGGCTGGCAGTGTGCCCAGGCTGAGATGGTTGTGGCTAGCAGAGCTTCTTGCCCCTGCTCGGCGGCCTGGGGACCTGGAGGGGTTTGTGGCGACTCCAAGTTATAGTCAGGTTCCTCGTCATTCCCTAATTTCAGGGTCACTACAACATTGTTCAGGGTTCACACAGTAGTAAGTGTCACACTTAATCCACAGCCAAACAGCCATCATTCCTGCACTCGGGGAGGCTGAGGCAGGAGGATCACGAGTTGAAGCCCAGCCAGGGCAACTTAGTGACTGAGTCTCAGTCTCAAAAACAAAAAGGGCTGGGGATGGAGTTCGGGTGGGAACCTCGGGATCCACGCCAGGTCTAAAGAAGGAAAAAACAGTCTCTGGGAGGACGTGCACATGCGCTCTGCAGACCCTGGCCACGCTCCGTGGGCTCTGGCGTTCCTGGGGTCCCAGACCCCAGCCCTCCCTGCCTGCCGCGCGCACTGATGCTGTGCTGGGACAGCAGAGGGCAAAACCGCCGCGGAGGACACCTCGAATAGCCGTTACTACACGGCCCTTGCGCAGCCCAACGAGCCTTCGCAAGAGCAAAGTGAGCGTTGGCACCCGCAATGCCCCGGGCCCCCATCGCCTAAGCTACGGTGTCCGCACCTACACCCTGGGAACAGGGAACAGAAGAGGCCGGCGAGGGGCCATGGCTCCTCTGCGCACTGCATCTTCTGGGTTCCTAGCCGTGGGATTTGGGGCATCAAAAAGGAAAGGTGTGCCCGCGTGTGTCCAAGGAGAAGCAAGTTTTTCTCTAAACAGGAGCATTGCCCCAGAGTCAGCCGCAGCACCGCTCACCTGAACCCACCCGTTGCTTTCACCCTCGTTCCCCCACAGCCTCCACTAGAGGGCGCTGTGAGCACCGAGTCAGGTCTGCCCTCTGCCCTCGGCCTCCAGAGCTCCCACTTCCCTGGGGCCAAAGCCCAGGTCCCCGCAGCCTGCCTCCCCTGCTCCAGCCACAAGGCTGCTCCTTCTACACTGAGCTCCTTGCTGCCCCAGGGACTTTGCACAGCTGGGCCCTCTGCATGGCCTGCTTGCCCAGGGGGTTACTTCCTGTCACTCAGGTCTCCACTCTGCCCTTGTCCTGGCCCCAGCCCTCCAACACCCCTGGATGTGATGTCCACCACTCCCTGCCCCACTGAGCACATCTTGTCATCCCAGGCCAGCCCACCACCTCTGAGGCCACTGTCTCCCAGTTCTGATGGTGTTCATCGAGTGACACCAGACAACGAATGAAGCCAGGCAGGGACTCTGGGTGCTGAGCAGTCTGGGAAACTCCAGGGCACCTCCAAACCTGGCCCCGCCCTGGGACCCTGATGCAGCAGGGTGAGGACTATGGCCCAGCTAGGCCCCTTAGTACCTGACGAAGGGCCTGTGCTGGCAGGGAAGGTGCTGCGCTAGGTGAAGCCCCCACCTGGCTCCATGCCCACCAGGAGCCTCCAGGGTCCCATCTGGGAGTGGCATCCCTGCAGCCAGGTGGCTGTGACTGCAGTGGAACAGGGTGTGTGACCTTCCAGCAGACACTCAAGGGGGTGACATGGCCCTGAGGGCCTCCTGGGGACAAACGTGGTTTTGGGCCCAAGGGCCAGATATCCATCCAGCGTGATGGGCACGGGGGGAGGGGGGCCGTTCAGGGCACATGTAACACCGCCTCCCACAGGGCCACTTTCAGACTGACAAGACGTTGAGTCCCCAGACCAGAGGCACTGTTGTTCAGTATGGCTTTATTTTCTGACTGGCAAGGGCAAAACCAGCCAGCCCAGGCCCCGGCGGCCCTGCCAGGGAAGAGTGAGGAGTTCACATAGAAACAGCAGCCTGGACGGTGCAGGTTCCCCCCTTGAGGGCTGGGGGGCTATGAGGCGCTCCCAGTCCCTCCAGGCAGGACCCCTTTCCTTGGGGAAGGCTGGGCGCAGAGTCAGGCTCCGGGGGTGGGGCCCGTGCAGGGCCTCAGAGAAGCTGGCCAGACAGAGGTCACCATCCATCCTGGGACACAGAGTCCCAAGGGCAGCGGGCCCAGAGCCAGCAGCCAGAGCCACAGACCAAGGGTGGGGGGGGACTGAGCCGCAGGGGCAGGCGTGCTGGGAGTGCTCCAGTGATTATATTGCTAAGGAATCGATACCCTTGGTCTCCCTGAGATCCACGCCAGCCTCCAACCTCCCACCCACCCATGGGTCCAGGCTGCCTTCTCTGTCACTTGTTCCCTGATCTGGATGCTTCCTGGAAAGGACGAAGGGGCCGGCTCCTCCCAGGATGCATCCTCCTTCACAGAGGGAGAAACTGAGACCAGAGCCCCAGGGAGCGGAGGCCAAGGGTGACCAAGTGGGGACTGTGGGGTGGCAGCTGGGGACCAGCTCTGGCAGGCGGGTGAGGGCTGCAAAATGCAGAGGGGATAGCGGGGGAGGATGGACCACAGCCTGGGGGCTGGGGAGTGGCAATGTTGGGGAGGGGCTGGGGAGGTGCAGGATGCTGGCAGCAGCCTGGCCCTGGGAGTGGAGGCTCAGTAAGATCAATGGGGCAGCGCTGCCCTCCCTGCAGGCCTGCAGGCATCTTGGGGAGAGAGCCCAGGCCCAGAGAGGAACCCACCCGCCCGGAGGCTGCGGTGCCCCTCAGGCTGGAGGACTTTGAGGAGATAAATATGCAGGCAGAGCACAGGGACCAGGCTGGGCCCACAGTGGCGCCAGTGCGCGCAGGTGCCGTCTCTGTAGGGCACACACGCACCTGTCTCTGAGGCTGGCAATTCCTTGGCCAGGGCTCCTCCAGTTCATCCAAGTTGGAGGTGGCCACAGGCCTCTGCCTGGCTCTCCTCCCAGGAAGTTCAGGAAAAGGAAGAAAACCCAAAGCAAACCAAACACCCCTGTGTCCGAGGCAGCAGCAGAGAAACCTCTACAATCAGCACTGCGGTGGCCGCAGGGGGTGAGGCTCTGTGACCCGCAGGTACTGGGGCTGTGGATGTGGAGCTGTCACTGCGTCTTGGCCTTAACCAGCAGCCGCTGCACGGTCTTGTAGAGCAGGCCAAAGTGCTAGGGACAGGACAGAGGTGAGGCCCAGGCCCTGGTTACACCCCTAGGACCCAGCTGTGGGCACCCGGGCCACTCACCTGCACTGCCGTGTAGGCCATGCCCAGGTAGGCGCCGATGCACACGGCCAGCAGCAGGTCGAAGATGGCTGGCTTGACCCTGGGGACAAGGACACCGGACTTGGTGGGGGCAGGCAGGGCCCAGGCCCGTGCCACCGTGCGGCACAGCAGGACCCAGGCACTCACCTGTAGGCGTTCATCACCTGCTTCAGCTGGTCATAGAAGACAAACTCGGGGTCCCTGAGGAGACAGTGCTTGTTCACAGGCCAGCCTCAAAAGCTGACCTAGGCAGCAACCCAGGCGCTAGGCCACTCTGAGCCTGACTGCCCACATGTGCCTGACAAGAGGCTGGTGTTTTTGTCAGGGCACCCTGCTCTCCTCTGACAGGTGTTATTCTTTCAAAAGGAAAATAAGGTAGGAATCCTTTATTTTTGCAGTACCAGGGACTGAACGCAGGGCCTTAACACTTGCCATGCAAATGCTTATACAACTGAGCTATCTCCTCTCCAGCCCTGAAAATAGAGTATCCAGGCATGGTGGAACACACCTGTCATCCCAGCACCCAGAAGGCTGAGGGAGGAGGCTCACCGTGGGGCTGGAAAGATACCTCAGTGGCATAAGCTCCTGCCTGTCAAACACAAGGGCCAGAGTTCCATCTCCAGTTGCCCACCCAAAAAAAGAGGATCACCAAAAGTTCTAGGACCAAAGCAATAGCCCCATACTCAGAAAAATAAGAGAGAAAAAAATCTGTGACTAGATAGAATTGGCCTAGGAAATACTTTGTTATTTTTAATTTTTTATTTTGAGACACCTCACTATATCACCCACTGTGGACTCAGACTTGTGATCCTCTTGCCCCACCCTCTTGAGTGCTGGAGTCACCGGCATGGGGCACTGGTGGGATATTTGTCTATAAAAGCAGGTGAGGGGCCAGCGAGGTGGCTCAGTGCTCTAAAGCATCTGCTTAGGCAAGCTTAGGCAGCCGCAGAGACCCCGGTTCAATCATTGGCACCGCATGCTATGCCAGCCCCACCCCTGACCATAAATTGGAAGCGTAACCTTCACTGTGCTTTGGGCACTGTGAGCAAGCTCACTCCAAAAGCGGCACGGGCCAGACACCCACTAGCGTTGTGCCTGTGGCGCCCACAAAGCCAGGCACCTGCGCTCCCTGCCTCTGCCCTGGGAGGAGGGGCTGGGGTTGGGGACAGGACTTGGGGTTGGCTGTGCTCACCGCTTGTCAGCCCTGACGTGGTGCTGCCGCACATCCTTGAGGTAGCGGCTCAGGAAGTGCTCGAGTGTGCTGAGGAACGTGCCGTCCTTGTCCAGCAGCTGGGCGGCCCGCGGCTGGTTGGTTAGCCAGTCCATCACCGAATCCAGCTGCTCCTGCTGGACCTGCTGCGGGTACACGACCCGGTCATGGTGGCCCTGCACCCATCCCCCCCTCCAGCCCGGTGCGCGCTTACCATCTGCTCTGTGAACACGGGCATGTCTGGCGGTGTCCCCTGTGGGGAGAGGCGGATGAGGCTCCAAGCAGGGCCCTGCCAGTGTGGGGACAGGGTGGGCAACAGGGATGGCAGCGGGGGCCTCACCTTCTCCGTAAGGTTGTAGATGACCCGTGTCAGGGCCTCCGCGATGATCCTCGTATTGCGTGTCAGCGTCTTCGAGTCCACACGGGACCTGCAAGGGGGGCGTGCCAGGAGTCACTCTCCATGGAGTTGGGTGTCAGGGTCGCCAGAGAACTTGGCCATCTTCTTGGCTAGGGCTGTGAGCCGCACCTGTTGGCTTAGCCCTCAGCAGTGGCCTGGCCTGGCCCCACTTCTCACACAGCAGGCAAGGCAACTGTGCTGCCTGCACTTATTGCCTGCGATGAGGACGGCGTCCCCCACTTACAACCACCCTGAATCTCAGGGCAATGTTCCATGTGGAAGATTTTCCAGGGACCTAATTAAGGTCATGTTCCAGGGACAGGGTACTCAAAGAGGACACAGAAGTGATGGTCACATGACAGATGGTCACGTGACATGGCCACATCAAGTGACATCCAGAGACCCCCAAGCTGGGACAGATGGAGTGATCCGATCTGCTCAGACCTGGCCCCCAACTCCGGGATGCAGCACAGGGGAGCTCCTAGCTTCCCAGGGCATCACCCCCAGGTACAGTCCTACAAGCTGAGCCCCCCAGGAAGGCGCTGCCCACAGCCGCCGCACCGCACATCCATGATGCTGCTGCGCTGCTCGTCCCGGTGACTCTCTAGGTGGGACAGGGTGAAGGCCGGCAGCCTGCGGATGGCGAAGCGCTCATGCTCCCAGGCCAGCACATCGTCTGCCAGGTTGATCTTCTTGTGCACCATGGAGAAGCGCACCTCTGGAAACTGGTGTGTGGCCACCTGCCGGGTGGGTCCACAGGAGGGGGCTTGGAAGCCCCGCCCACCAGCTAGTGGCCCTGCCCACCTCCCCGACCCCACCCACCACTCTAAGCCCCACCCACCACACCCACCTCAACTCCTCCTGGCTACTCCCACACCAGGAATCTGCAGGTTGGAAGGGGAGGCCAGCTGGGGGTCTCCCTGGAGGTCCCATTTGTACAGTTATGGTGGCGAGCAGACAACAAAAAGTCCACCCCAGCTGGCCAACCCCACCCCACACCCACCGTCTCAAGTTCCCGCAGGAAAGCGTACTGCAGCGTCCCCTCCCTGGGCGGCTTGGACACGTGCAGGTGCAGGCTGCTGCCCCGGCCCACGGTGTCCAGGCACAGGACAAAGGCCACGTTGTCTTGTAGCAGGCTCGAGTCTGGGGGCAGCGTGGGCTCGTGAGGGGCTGTGAGATCCAGGGGTCTTGGGATTTCTCCTACCCCTGTGCCTCTGGCTCCTGGCAGCCACGGCTCACCTGTGTGGTCCAAGTTGTCTTCCAGCCAGCGCTTGGTGCCCTGGTAGTTGAACTTGCCCCCACCGGAGGCAAAGAACAGGAGGTTGTACCTGCGACGCAGGACACTGAGGGTAAGCTGTTCCAGTGGGCATGCAGGGACAGGCTGAGGACATGGGGGCCCCACCGAGGACCCTGCATGGTGTGTAAGGTGCACCCCACCTGGAGCCCTCTTGTGGAGCTTTACAGCAACTCAGCTTGCTCCTGCAGTGGGGTGCAATGCACCCCAGTTACACATGCACCAGGAGCGGAGAAGTGGCCACCACCCAGACCCAAGACCCTTGGAATGGGATCCGGGATCCCTGCCAATGCCATCGGCCAGGGTGCTGGGCAGCAGCTGTGCCCACACAGGAACTCGTTCAACATGCAGGGTGACAGCTGTGACGAGGCCAACAGACTAGAGAGACAGCCACGGACCGGGACACCTAAGGCTCCTAGAACAAGGCTCTGCACCAGGCCCTTGGCTCCGTGACACTCCCAGAGGGTGCCTCTGCCTGAGTGCAGGGCCCACTGAGGCTCAGAGTCCACAGAGGCAGGCATGTGGTGCAGGCAGGAGGACTGCAAGGTGGGCCCAGCCTCAGCAACACAGTGAGACCCTGCCTCAAGGGTTAAAAACTCGAAAGGGGGCCAGGGATGCAGGTCAGCTACAAGGCCGAGTGCAGTCCACAGTGGCGGGACACGAGGCACAAGGGGCACTGCAGCCAGTGTGCCATCTGTGGGTCCCACTTAGTGGATCCCGCCAACCCAGGGCAGACCTGTCCAGAACATCGTCCATACTAGATGGCCCCAAACAGCTAAGGGCAGCACGCCCCACGGGTACACAGGGCCACATATTCCAGGTCATCCAGAGGCGATTTAAGTCTGTGCCCACCCATGCCACTGTCTACCAGGAACCAGAGCACCTGCGGGAAACACAGGCACAGACGGGCACAGACACGCACACAGGCAGGGTTACTCCAGCCCCTGCTATCAGGAGCTCGTCCTCCCGGGGGGGGGGCAGTGTGTTCCCTGGCCTGTGTGCCCTTCAGGGCCTCGCCACTCACCACCTGCCTGTCCTGGTCCCGCTGTGGCATCTCAGCGGATATGGGAGCCCCAGTCGTTCCCAGCCCTGCCTGCATGGGCTGGTCATTCCAGGCCTTGCAGTTCTATGTTAGAGCTTAAAAAGGGACACCCTCCCTTTAACTGTATGTTTAACTTTCTGAAATCAGACAAGACTGCTGGTACTTGGGCTGGTGAGATAGCTCCGTGGTACAAGTGCCTGCCTGACAAGTGCAAGGTTGTGAGTTCAAACCCTGGTCCCCACCTCAAAAAAAAAAGACTGGGGGCCTGGCAGGATGGTTCAGTGGTCTAAAGCGCCTGCTTGGGAAAGCTTGGGCGGCTTCAGGAACCGCAGTTCGATCCCCCGCACCACATGCTGTGCCAGCCCTGCCCTTGGGGCAGGCTGAGCCAGCCATAAAAATGAGTGAATAAACAAAGATTCTGAAACAAGAAAAAATAAATAAATAAATAAAATAAAAAATTCTTAAAAAAAAAAAGACTGCTGGTAGTGGGCAGTGATCCTGTGGCCATGAGGAGAAGACCAAGAGGGGTCCGAGACACAGTGGCCCTGAGCTCAGAGCACATGTCCCCTGGCTCTGAGAGTAACTGCTATCTGCCTAAGCCAGGGCCTTGCTCCTGTCCCCAGAGGGCCTGAGGCTATGTCTTTGGACTTCCTGTGATTGTCACAATGGCAGTAGGTAGGGGGCAGGGACTGTGCTCAGCACCCAATGACCAGGATGCCCTTGCAGAGAACGGCCTGGTCCTGGTGTCCCCAGGCCCATAGGGATGCAGAGTGCCATGGATAACCTGGAATATGTGACCCTGAGTGCTGTTCCCATGGCCCTAGGGTCGAAGGAGGAGTTGGGGAGGAGGGTCAGGGGGCCCCAGCTGCAGGCGGGGTCTGGGACAGCAGACAGGCCCCTTGAGGGGACACTCACGCAGCGTGGGTGCGCTTGTAGGTGTAGAGCCGGGAGAAGAGGCGTGCCAGCTCCAACAGCACAGAGACACCGCTCCCGTTGGAATCTGCACCCAGTGACAGCCACTGCGAGGGGTGAGGGGAGGACACACGGCTGGTCAGTGCCTGCCCCGCTGCCACCACCTCTGCACAGACCCTCAACATGGGATTCCAGGTGTCCTTGGTCACTGCCCCCCCCATCCCCAAGAGGAGACAGTGTCCAGCCACCCAGGCTCACTTCTGCACCCTAAAGCAATGCTGCCAACCAGGCAGAGAGCCGGTTCTTAGAAAGACAAGAAAACTGGATGCACCAATGACAGGGCCATCCCAAGAGCACGGCGCATATGCCAGTATCACTCTGGTGTTCACAGAGGTGACGCTGAGCTTGGTCAGAGATGCCAGGCATGGAGGACACACCGCATGGGCTCTGTGCACAGGAAACGCCCAGGGCATGGGGCACCAGGGACAGGAAGTGGACTCTGGGCCCTGGGGCAGGGTGACTGCTCATGGTGCAGCAGAGAGGTTCCGGAAGTAGGCAGCAGTGACGGCTGCTCAGGCTAATGACCGCAAAGCGTGACCCTCCAGCCCGTGGGCCGGAGCTCTTTTGGCCCCCAACGGCATGAGCTGGGCCAAGGTCGCTGTGGGGTCACACACGCACATACCGGGGCCACTCCAGAAGCATCGTAGTGAGCCACGATGACAATGGTGGGGAGGTCCTCTCCGCCCAGCCCTGTCAGCCGCCCCTGCGGAGAGACAGTGTGAGAGCTGCCGAGGGGCAGTGTCACTGTCAGTGCTGGAGAGGCCAGCAAGCCAGGGACCTGGGGTTGGGAGGTGTCCCTTCCATACCCTCTGCAGCTCACTCCCACAGAACATGTCCACCTGGGGCTGTGAAGGCCCCAGGGACTCCCTGAGACTGAGGCTGATCTAGAAATTGAACCTACCACCTGCTGCAGGCCCCAAGCTGAACCCTGGCCCTTCCTGCCTCCTCCAGTGGATCTGCTTGGGCCTGGGGGCCAGGGAACCTGCCATGAAGGCCGTAGAGGGAGATTTGCAGTCCTACTACAACTTGAAAAAGCAGCTAAGGATGACAGTGTGTCTGGCTCTGACCATGTACCAATAAAACTTTATTTACACAACAAGCAGAGGGCTAGACTTGGCCTAAGAGCCACAGAGTGGGATCCAAGGTTTCTACAGCACACATTCCCAGCTAGAAACCCAGGCAAGTCTCCCACCATGGATAGGGGCAGAGCCTGGGGAGCCATCCACAGGGCTAAAGGGGAGGCAGGGCCCAGCTGAGAGTACCCTGGCTGGGACCATGGCCTGGCCTCCCCCAAAGATGGGCCACCACATTAGGTGTGGTGGCTCATACCTGGCATCCTCAGACTGGGAGGCTGAGGCATGAAGATCACAAGTTCTAGCCCAACCTTGGCAACTGAATAGTTTAGTGAGAATTTGGCTCAAAAAAATTTTCTTCTTGGGCCCAGCGGGATGGCTCGGTGGTCTAAAGCACCTGCTTGGGAAAGCTTGGGTGGCTTCAGGGACCGCGGTTCGATCCCCAGCACATGTTGCGCCAGCCCTGCCCTCAGGGCGGGCTGAGCCGGCCATAAAAATGAGTGAATAAACAAGCAAAGGTTCTGAAACAAGAATAAATAAATAAATAAATAAATAAATAAATAAATAAA
>PVJA010039390.1:0-19149 GCA_004027025.1 Myocastor coypus | reverse complement strand
TGTGGGGTTGGGGTGGGGGGGTCCTGGATCAGCAGTGCTGAAAGAAAACACGGCTGTAGAATCATCCATCCACTCAAGCTAGGAGATGCCTGGCAGGGTGGGCAAAAAAAGTTTTCTCAAGTTCCCATCCCCAGTCCCTTCCTGACCGTCACCACCTCTTGTCTGGACAGTGAGTTTTGTCTCAAGCCAGGCTGCTGGCTCCAGAATAGAAATCTGTGTCTTTAAACCAAAGCACACGTATCTTGCTTCCACGGAGCACAGGAGGCTGTGATTGAGTCAGTGCGCCCAAATGACCATCCAGCCGGCCTTTTGTGACAGAGGAGGGAACTTGTTTGCGTTTCCTCCTCACTGAAGAAAAGAAGCTTGATGGCTTCTTGGCAAATGCCCTGTAGGATTGTGTGGAAGGGTGGCGTTTTAGCGAGACAATAGCGTGAAGTGGTTGGGAGGGCGCTGGGCCCTGAAGTCAGACCACCCGGCTCTGTCTGTGTGATGGCACGGAAGTCGCTTGGCTTCTGCGGGCCGTGGCTGCAGAAAGGGGAACGGTGATGTGGTACTTGTCTCACAGTTGTCATGGAGGGCAGGGACAGGCCTGGAGGATGGGCAGCTCAGGTTCGAAGGTCAGCCACATGACCTGACTACCGGCAGGCAGAGAAACCCCTGTGTCTTTTCCTATACCCTAGACAGGAGTAAGGACGCTGCTACCCCCTGCTGCCTTTCCAGCAGGACGTCCTGTGAGAGGAGGTCCCTTGACGGACTGTGCCGCACAGCATACAGATAGCTACGCAAACTGCAAAGTGCTGCGTCCATGTCAGTACGCAGACTGCGAAGCGCTGTGCCTGTGTTAGCTATTCAGTGTGTGTCAGCTGGTAGGAGAGCAGAAAGACCAGCTGGAAGCAGCCAGAAGGGGTGAACAAGGGCAGTGAGGAGGAGCTTTGGCCAGTCAGCCAGGGAAAGGCCCCCTTGGGGCCACGCAAGATGCGAGACTGGAAGACGAGGTCAGCCCCTGCGCAGGTGGGTTTCCAGGAGTGGCTATATCAGGATTTACACATTGGAAAGAGCCCAAAATGATAAAAATTGCCAGCTGACACAGCAGAGGAGTTTAAAACTTCTCCTTGCTAAGCCTCTTTCTTCCTTGAAATGCCCTTAAGCTTTGAGTCTAGGGCTGAGAGGTGGCGGCCTTGGCCTGGATGCCATATGCAGCTACTGCTACAGAGAAGGGACAACTGTCACCATTGTCCTAAACGTCCCCAGGTGCTGCTGCACATGCGGGGAGGGGGCTAGCGACTGTTGTCACCATGGATGCTCCCTGCCCCAGGCTCTGAAGGGCCCTGGCTGTCTTAATTATTCTGCACACGTGACCAGAGTTCAGGCAGACCGGAAGGCCTGCTAACCTGCACGTTCCTTAGGAACTTTTAGCCTGTATTTTGAATTTCCTTCACACTGCTTCTCCAATGCTACCAGTAAGAAAGCCCACCCAGACCCAATTACCCAGCCAAATGAGAACAGCGATCCTTCAGGGCTCCGTGCTTTGGAGGAGCCGCCTGACTTTCAAGTGTCCAGAGAGAGGACATCAGCATCTGTTTGGGAGCGGGACCAGAGGTGGTGGGGACAGGAGCTGAGTGTGGGGAAACCAGGCTGCACAGGCCGCACCCCAGCCAAGGGCAGCCTCCATCCGGCACAGCCGGAGAGCCAGGCCAAGCTACACAGACAAAGGATGAGACGGCAGGGGTGGACCTAGTCAAGGTCATGCCTCTGTGGGGACCAGGACTCCATGCATTAATGCAGGGTTCCGAGTCCCAGTGCTGCTGGTATGCAGGGCCAGGTGAGCCCATCCTGGGCCTTGCAGGGCTCAGCCGCTGCCCTGGCCTCCCCCTTGTCTCCAGACATTGCTACATGTTCCCAGGGGGACAAAAATCTACTCCAGCTGAGGGACACTGAGCTAACCATGAGATAACCCGGCCCAGAGCCAGCTCTGTGTGTGACAGGGGCTGGCACAGGACTGTGGTGGCTGTTACAGAGCTGTAACAGTCACTGATATCGGCCTCGCAGGAATAAATGTACCAGCCTCAAGCCTTCACCTGGGGCTGGGTCACCAGCCTGGCTTTGGCCACAGGCGTGTTGATGAAGAGGGACACTCAGCACCTGGCACAATGTCAGGGTCTTCTCTAGCACCTCAGTGCCTGCCTTCAGGGCAAGCCCAGGCCAGACCAAGGCCAGATGGGCCACGTGGAGCAGAGCCTTGTGACCCCAGTCCCTGCCCTGATCCTGCTGAGACCCTTAATCCTTGAGTGTCAGTTTCGTTGGATTAAGAAACTCCAAGCAGATGAGCAGAGCATGCTCCTGGGCATGTCCACATGGGCCCCCAAAACATGGTCCCAGAAATGTGGCCCCCAGGAGTCACCCAAGTTTCCTGGCCCCTCTCTCATGCTATTGTGCTGTTCCCCTGGTCTACTCCCCAGTTGCCGTGGACAAGCCGCTTTACCCAGCATGCCCTGGCATGGTAAGGTATCTGTACTGGAGAAGCAGGTCATGTATTATAATCTCCTAAAACTTTGTGCTCTGGTAAAGCTTTACTCATGCAAGCTGCAGCATTAGGCATGCAGGGCCTGGCAAGAGGGAAGCTGCCTAAGACCCCCGACAACACCCAGTACTGAGTGTGCTCAGCTGACACCAGTGAGAGCGATATACATGTCAGATGAAATGCCTCTGAAGTTTCAGAGGTGTTTGTTATGCAGCATAGCCATGTAATCAACTGACTGCTACATCAGTAGCTCCAGGGCAGGCAGCATGCTGTACTGGCCTTAGCACTGCCAGGGCCGGGGCTGCTTGGTCGCTCCTCACCGTGGGATGTGAGGTGGGGTGGGGTGGGTGGGAAGGCAGTATTGATTCCACAGCTGCCTCAGGGTGATGTTTCTCAAAGGATGGCTCGAGTGGGACGTCCCACAAACAGCTAGCTTCTTCCGGCCCCCTGCTTTTGACTTTCACCAGCAGTTTCTTACTTGGCAGAAGCCTCTGCTGTGTTATGCTTTTAATTCTTTCTGGAAGATAGCCAGAAGAGGGCTATCTGGGCCCAATGAGACCTCTAGTCCTAATTTTTTATTTATTTATTTATTTTTAGAAATCTCCACACTGCAGGCTACACTCCCACCCATGGTAGAGAAGGGCACCTTTTCCCCTCATAGCCCCACCAGCATGTGTTACTGGCTGCTTTTTGCTAACAGCCATTTTTTTCTTGGGTGAGGTGGAATCTCAGAAGGGGAACCAGGAAGAGAGTAGAGGGAAAGGAAGGAAGAGAAAAGAAGAAAAAAAAGATAAAAGAAGGACAATATGGAGAGAACGCTTTGTACAGAAGGAGGGCAGAGAGGGCTCAAGGGAGAGGAAGGTACATTATATACAGAGGCAAACAGGCGTGCCTATGCAGAATGTGGTCATTCTGTCTAAACTGTACCAATAAACTTAAAAAAAAAACATTCTGAGCTAAAACCGATAAAATTCCAACAGATATTTTGTTTACTGGAATGGTCTAATACTATGAGAATCAAATATTATTTTTAAAAAGTTAAGTATGCTGTGGAGTAGTTGGTGTGCGCTGGGATGCTCTTTACATGAGGAAAATACATCTCAGTCAGACAGGGCCTTGAAGTGCTAAGTTCCATCCCAAGCACCCAATCATATGTTTTTGCTTTTAAGTTAGTTTGGGGGCTCTGGGTTAAGCAGAGAAAACTTCTACAATAAGAATGGCGTCTTCCACAGATGAAATGGTAAACACGGTGGTGTTTGGGTGCAATGGAATACTATACTGCTTAAAAGAAGGATAAATCCGAGTCAACCCTGGGAAAATAGTTGCACTTTGAGGCTATGATAGGAAGTACAATAAATCAAACACATAAGCTTACATACCATATGGTGTCTCTTAATAGGAGAAACTCAGAATATAAATCATTTCAAAACAAAAATAAAAGTTGGATACTAGGAAGCAGGGAGATAGGTCTGTCTTAGTTACTTTTCACTTGTTGCTGGGACAAATACCCAACACACAACTTAGAGGAGGAAAGGCTTATTTAGCTCACAGTTCCTGGAGGTTTCATAATTTAAAGCAGCCTGCATTACATAGCAAGACCTCGAGACTGCGCCGCCGTGTCCAGGCTGATTCGCTCCACACTTCCGAGAGACTGCCACCTGGGTGGGGGGACCTCTGACAGCGCATGCTGTCAGT
This sequence comes from Myocastor coypus, assembly GCA_004027025.1. NCBI lineage: Eukaryota > Metazoa > Chordata > Mammalia > Rodentia > Myocastoridae > Myocastor > Myocastor coypus. Next base: position 14,933 of record PVJA010039390.1, on the reverse strand, counting down.
TTAAGGGTTCATGTCTCTCTTGGCCACGCCCCTCAAGCTCCGCCCTGGTCCTCTGGCCCCGCCCCTCAAGCTGTGTGCTTGACAGTGCCATGATTTACATGAGACTTTGGGGGCGACAACTAGATACAAACCATAAGAAGGTCTTTTGTAAAAAGGAAGAAGATGAAGAGATGGAGGAAGAAGGATGGGAGAAGAAGGCCGCGCGAAGACTTGAGCCTGTTGTGCACGTGCCCTGGCTCCCGGCAACGAGCATTGTCATCTTACACCACAGATGAGAACTGAAATTATGAGGGAAAGCGAGTGAGTGGCGGGGTGGCCAGGACCACACTCTGAGGGGGTGAAAAAGAGCCAGCGAAGCAGGAGGGCCTCTGTCTCCTCTAGTCGCATCTGAGTGTCTTCCCTGAGACCTCGGAGTCCAGCGCCCGAGTCTTAACCCTACTGCGGGTGCCAGTGTGGACTCCCGCACTCTGCTTAGCCGGGGCTTCCTCAACCATGGGAGGTCACAGTCTGGTCCCTGCAGGAAAGCGACTGCAAAGTCACTGAAGTGAGGCTCGGGGGTGTGCAGGTGACATGCCCAGCCCAGGGCCAATGAGGAGGGAGAGTCCCCATGCGGAGGCCGCTCATGTTTGGACACCTGGGGTCTCCAAATAAGCGCGTATCACCCAGGTTCACTTGGTGGCTTCTAGGCAGGACGGTGCATGCCGGGAGTGCCCCAGTGGGGGATGCCGGGCTCTGCGCCCCCTGCAGCTCTCCGCTCCAGCGGGGCTTGCTCAGAGCTCACCCTGACTTTGGATAAAACTGCACGTTGGTAGGGAAGAAAGCTGGGGAATCAGACCTCAGGACTTAAAACCTTAACTGACTGAAGAGAAAAAATAAAAATACGCAGGATAGTTAAGATAGTTATATAGTACTGTTGTCCGTTCATTGAAAAGTTTGTGTTAATATTGTTTGGAGAGTGTCTACATCTTGTACTATGAAAATCATTATAAAGACAATATGCAATGTTGTAACTCTCCTACTAGCTGGTTTTGAAGGTCTGCTTTATGACTTGCATTTTTTTCTCTTTAAAATTAAAACAAATGGGAGATAGGGAGATAGCTCAGTGGAATAAGTGTTTGCCTGGCAAGTGCAAGGTCCTGAATTCAATCCCTGGTGCTACAAAACAAAACAAAACAAAACAACCCCCCCCCCCAAAAAAAAAACAGAAAAAAAAACACCTCAACCTTTCACTGACTTCAAACAACTCCCAGAATTCTGTTTGGTGACAGTGGAAAAAAAAAAATCAGAAATACATAGTCTCTATCTCCCAACAATTAGCAGTAGAGATGGACAGACACAGGACAGCGGGGGCCTTGGAGCCTGGCCTTGAGCTTGCAAGGCAGCCTGGGGGTCCGGAAGTCTAGGGGACCCCGGTGCGTATGCAACACCATGGGAAAGTTGGAGAGGGAGGCACTGAAGGGAAGGCAGCCAAGGAGTCAGGGGAAACCCCGCAGAACTACCCAGTAGGTGTGGGAAATCCCGAAAGAGACCTACTAAGACCAGGACGCTGACTGTTGGGGGGGGGGAGCGGGGGTCCCCAGCTGGCACAGTGCCTGGATTACACAGTCAAGCCCTCCCCCCCCAAACATTAAACCCACCCCTCTGCTGCAGCGTTCACTTTCGGGCCCTTCAGCAGGTGCCGTGGCTGGGGTAGTGGGGTGGCGTTCCACACCCCCTTACGTCCTTACCACCTCTCCTGCTAATCCCAATGCACCAAGTTAAGTGGACAGGAAATGCCTAGCGGATCAGCAGAGCAGGTGCCTGGGTGCATCTGGGTGGGTCATGGGCGCGGGACCTTGGGAACGATCTGTAGCCCCTCCACCACTGCTCTCCTGACTGCTTCCCGGCCACCATGAACAGAAGAGCGTTGCTCTGTCACACCCGTGGCCCTGGAGCCAGCAGGCCATGGACCGAATCCCTCCAAACCGTGGACCACTCTGAGCCTCTCCTCCTCTGAGTTGGAGGTGCTGGGTATTGTTCCCCACGGTGGAAAAATGACTACCGTACCTCCCACAGCCAGGTCCTAGCCTCCCGCGCAGTGCAGCCATGATGTCCCCTCTCCCCTGTGAGCACGGTTCTACCCCGTACCCTTCACCATCTCAGTCAGCAGCCTCGGCGGGAACATAACTACATTCTACGTGCCACCAGTAGCACTGCAACGTCCCCCCCACCCCCGTGGTCTTGCACACTAGCGCACATTGATTGGGAACCAGGAGGGGAGGGAGCCAGACTCCAGGAAGTGACATGGCATCTGTGGCCCCTGAGGTCACAGGCATGGGACAGAGTGAGGCCAGATAGGCTCCCAGGGAGAGCTTGATCTTAGATCGGGATCTGAGGGCTCTGCAGACAGCCCAACCCTGTCCACTGCTGCTTCCCAGAGCCGGGAGGGAGGAGAGGCCCTCCCACACAGGTGGCTCAGTGCAGAGCTCCACGAGGAGCAGCCCCAGGCACTGGCTTTATCAATCAGCGGCAGAAGCAGATGGCACCTTTAAATGAGGATAAAGTGCTTAATGGAAGATGCAGAGGACTTGGATCAGCCTTCCTCCTCTCTCCCCACATCGACGCGCTGAAGGCCCAACCCTGGGAATGGAACCAGATTTGAAGAGAAAGTCTTTAAGGTGGGTAAAATACAAAGAGGCCCCGGGGTGGGGCCTCAATCCAACTAGACTGGCATCCCTTTAGGAAGAGGAAGGGAGACGGGGGACCAGTGTGTACAGCCGGTGATCTTGCAGGGAGATACAACATGGCGCTTGCATCTGCCAACCCAAGGACAGACCGGACCCTGCCGACACCTTGATGTCGGACTGTAGTCCCCAGGACTGATGAAGTGAACGGCCCCATTCTGCGAGATTGTGTTTTCATGGCCAGGGTGGCCCTCGTGGGAGTCTTAGCAATGGTGTGGCCACCTAAGGGCCTGAGTGAGTAGCAGAGGGGTGACCTGCAGGAAAGGCTCCCTGCATGACCCATGGCCCAGGACAGCGGCTCAGGGAGGGAGCCAGGACACCAGCACCCTGACCTCGCTCCTCTCAACTCCCTGATGGCTGACCGGCCCCTCTCCTCTGTGCTGCAGTCCCCTCCCAGACAGAAGGCAGCTGGACACGGAACATGCAGTCTGCATCCCTGAAGGGAAGCTCTGAGGCCATGGCCCAGAAGGTCACCCTGGGCACAGGGCCACAGTGGCCTCCTGCAAGCTGCACGCGCCCTGGACACACCTCTCAGCTTGGGCTTCTCTAGCGCACCCAGAGATCCTGGTGGCAGTGCTGGGGTTTGGTGACAGGCAGGACATTTCAAAGTGGCCCATCTCACTCAGGTATCACCCGGGACTCTGAGGTGAAGAACGCATTGCCGTGTGCCTTCCTGCTTTATCCACCTCAGGCGATGGAGGAAAGAAGCAGCAATAGACTAGAGTGTGCGGATGGAAGGGCACGGGCTGGAGGCTGCTGTGAGCACGTGAACAGAGCGCCTGGCAAGGCCATTTCGAGTGCCGAGGCATAGATGCCTGTCTGGCAAGTGCAAGGTCCTAGTTCAATTCCCGGTACCAAAAAAAGGAAAACCCCAGCTGTGTTGGGGACTGTCCAACACCAGCAGGAGGCAAGAGGTGGGAACCTTGCTCTAGTCTCAATGGCTACACAGCCAGGGCCAGGAATTAGAGACAGAACACCAGGTTTGGGCAGGAACTGTGGCCCTGAGGCTGGGGACACACTCGGTGTTTGCCCTCATTGGGTGGCCAGAGGAGTCACCCAGGCCTGTGGCCCTTGGTCCCTCCCTCACTTCCGGAACATCGCTAAGCTCACCAAACGCTTCTGAGAACGAGATGTGAGCTGTGTCCCTCCTTGCAGGGAATCAACGCGCAGACATTCTCAGAACATCCCAGCGTGCTCAGAGACCTTCTGTCGCACAAGTGTAGAAGTCAGGACATCCCATGGGGATACCCACTTGCCCCCTACTTGGCAAGCGCTTGGCCCTTGGGGGCCTACATAGTCCCATGTTACAGCCCAGAGGGAACCGAGGTGTTTTGGAAGGGCAGGGTCCCTCGGCCCAAATTATCCTTTAACTGCTGGCAAGGACCAACCACAGGGGACGCAACTGCTCCCCTGGAACACACATGGAGGACGGGTGTGTCCAGTGTGGAGGCGCAAGGCCCAGGTGCCAGGCGAGGAGGGAGGTGGGCAGCAGGTCTGGCCCAGGTGAGGACCTTGAGGAAGAGCCAGAAAGATCTGCCTTCCCCCTCCACTGCCCACTTTGGAGCCTGGGCACCTGCTGAAGGAGGCCTGCAGGGCACTGCTCTGGTTTATAGAAATGATTGTAATGATGAACGATGTTTTGCATTACACATCCATGCCCTGCGGACAGGGGGGCTAGGGCCCCGTCTTAAAAGTCTAACAAATAAGTAAGCAGTTTAACTGCAGTCTCCTCTGAGGTCTGCTGATGCTGTCCCTCCCCCTGGTGGCACCCAGGTCCCCCATGGATAGCCCAAGAACCATCCAGAACATGAGCCAGCACGGAGCTGCCCTCTCGGTTCGTAGAGGCCCATTCTATACGAGGATGCGCCGCGCCACTCCTGCTCCCATTCTTCTAGGTGCTCCGTGGCCTGATGACCAGGGAGTGCTTGCTGGGTGCCGGCTGACTCCACACACTGCTCCCCTGTGCAGTGACCTGGGCACACATGCCCCGCTTTTGTCCCAGGGACATTTCCAAGGGGTGGCTGTGCGCATACATGTGTCACCACCAAACTTCTTTCTCCAGTTGACCTATTTGCTCACACCAGCCACTGGGGGACGCTAATGAGCTGGGAGCACTGAGCGCTGTCTTCTGTCCTCCAAGGATGGAGTAGATCTTCCCACCCCAGCGAGCCCCTGCTCCTTCCAAAGTTGACACTCAGGATTTGCAGAGTCATTCGAGACCACAGCTCCTTCCTGCGGCCTCGTGTGCTTTGATCTCTTCCCTGCACAGCCCTCTCTAGCCCTTGCTCACTGCAGGACTTTCTTTCTGTTCCCATGGCAACCCTGATTCCTGCCTCAGGGCCTTTGTACCCGCTACCCACACTTCCTGGACCTGGGCTCCACATTCACTAGAACTCCATGGCTCCCACCAGCTCTGCAGAACTGCTAGCCACCTCTGCCTGTGACAGGATGTAGCTAGACCTGCGTCAGCCCCTGGTGGCTTCTCTCTGGCCACTCTGGGCTCAGCTCAAATGCTGGCTATTTAAGGACACTCTTGCTGCTGCCTGGTGGAAGCGGGTCTTCCTGCCCAGCACGCCAGCTCTCAGTGCCTGCTTCTGCTGCTCCAGTGTTTGGCACTCATGGTCATGCCTCTCCTTCTGGCTTCCATGGCATGGTTGTTCCTCCTTGCCATAGGCTCCGTGAAGCAGCCACTGGACATGGTGAGGCCCAGCACACAGGTGGACAATGCTGCATGCTGGTGAGCTCTTCTCTAGGGCCTCTGGTTGACTACAATGGGCTTGTGGGGGGCACACATTCCCCCAGAAAAACCGAAGCCTTTAAGGCAGGGTGCCCAAGGGCATCCCAGGACCCTGAGTCTCCCCTGAGGTTCGTGCAATATTCCCTCTCTAGGTGACCGCTGAGGACAGTTCTGGGAGGCTGCCAAGCTGATGTGTCCATGTTGCACTCCAAGAGTCTGAGGACCGTGGACCCAAGTAATGCACCTTTCTGGGGCTCATATGTTGTGTGGGAATCAACTCACAAGTCCTGAGCTGGCCCAAGCTACAGCCAGGTGACTGAGTAGCCATCGGGGAGGCTCATCTCCTGAGGCTCTGGGCCCCTCTGCCCCTGTCCCTACCAAGCCCGCTAGTAAGGGCCCTGGTGGGTGGGGAAGCAGGAAAGCTTTCATAGACAATCCAAAGATAGTTCAACAGCAGCCACAAGGCTCCCAGCCGAGGGACAGATGGAACAATGGAGGTCGTGGCAGATGTCAGGGTGTGCAGATGACAGCAAGGAGCAGAGGTCCGTGTCCCCTGCTCCCGGGGTGCTTTGAACATCTCCACCCCCTCTGAATCCACGGGTAGAGATCTCATTTTCACCCTGGTGGCTAAGTGGGGCCAGCAGTTGAGAATAAAGTTGAACGTGCTGTAGGAAAATGTTTAAAATGGGGACAAAGAATGCCTCTGACTTTGCGTGTGTGGAGATCCGCACCTATTCCATAGGTGCTCAGAGGCAGGCAAGGGAGGTTCAGGACAGTGTACAAAGAGTGATCGACAGCCAACAACCAGATGGACTTCAAGAACCCAGCCCAGAGGCAAGGGCCATAGCTCAGTGGCTTAAGCACCTGCCTGGCAAGTGCAAGTTCTGGAGTTCAATGCCCGGTACTGAAGAAAGAGAGAGAGAGAGAGAGAGAGAGAGAGAGAGAGAGAGAGAGAGAGAGAGAGAAACAAACTTGGTCCGGTTCTGGCTAATCCTGCCCCACCCTGACGCCAGTAGCCTCAGATGCAGGACACAGGGTTGGGATCCCGAGACCACTCTGGATCAGCACAGGAAAATGTGAATTTCAGAGCATAAGGGTTGGGCTTTCTGTGTCAAAAGAACTGTGGCTCTGGTTGCCCCAAGGTCAGCACTGTCTCCAGCTGGTGGACTGTGAAGTTCAAATGGGAGGAAGGCTCAGATAGAGGACCAGGACTGGTGAGACTGTGGTGTGTGTGGTGAGCGCCTGCCCCTAGACTCTGCCTCCTAAGCAGCCATCAAGCCAAGCGAGGAGAAAACTGGACTCCAACATCGCCTTCTGCACACTGTATTTATCCTCCAAGAGCGCAGAGATGATTATAAATAAAAAGGGAAATGGGTCACGTACGCAGAAGCAGCGACGTTGCGCAGGGTTAGAGAGAAGGGGGCGACTGCTCCCCAGTCACCACTGCGCTCCACACGGCTGCTGCTCACTGAGCTCCTCTGCTCCAGACAGGAGGACGGCCGAGCCCCAGCACTGGCCCTGGGCCGAGAGCCCGAGCGCAGACCAGAGCCCACGGACCCCGAGGTGGCCACGCCGGCCGGCTCCTGGGAGATTTTTCAGCTGTTCTTTCATCTGTTGTGTTAGGGGACACTGCTTCCGTTGGCGGACCCCATGCTGCCCAGGTGTGTGGCCCAGGCGTGTGGCCTGGAGACCAGGGTCACCTGGTTAGAGACACAGATTATTGGCCTGGTCCAGGCTTGCTGAGCCAGATATCTTGGTGTGTGTGTGTGTGTGTGTGTGTGTGTGTGTGTGTGTATACACCTAAATGTACTTATTTAATAAAAAGTCCCCAATACCACATACACTTTCATGAACTATAGCCTCATGGGTACTGGGTCTCTAAGCTTGTTCATGTGAACATCTACTGTGTACATCAGTTTGCTTCATCACATTCCACAGAATGTTAGCCTTCTCTACGCATACGGAAGGGTCCAGGCTGTGTCAAGCCCTCCCCGAGGCTGAGGCAAGCTGACCCAGAAAGTCACAGGAAACGCTGAGCATCACCTGCGGCCTCTTCCCAGGGCGCCTTCCCAGGCTCCTGTGTGCCAGCCTCCTGCCCTGCCTCGCCCCGCCCCTGCCCCGCCCCTGCCCCGCCCCTTCCCGCCCCTCTAGCATTAGCCCCTCCCACCCGGGCTTCCCACCGCCTCCTGGGCCGGCCCAGGCTTCCAGCTTTGCTTGGAAAGCACGTGGCCCTCCTGTACCCCAGACCAGATTCCCCACTCAGCTACCTTCAGAGCTCTGATAGGCGGGGATGGACTCCCCCGACTCCCTGCTTGGGCTGGGCGCCCCCAAGCACGGCTCTAAGCTCGGCTCCAGGCACTGCTCCCTGTTTTCCCTAGCACAGGCCTAGACACCTGCGCTGGGGCTCACTGATACACAGAATCGCTCGCGGTGGAGAAGGAGAAGAGGGGCTAGTGCTGGCACCCTTGGGGGTCTCGGGTTCACAGCAGGAGCTTGCTCAGCACGACTGGCAATTTGAAAACACTGTGCGTGCAAAATTAATTTAGTAGCTAAAGGAGAGCTGAATTATGTATAGCACGTTGTGCGCTAGCGCGGCTCGCGGAAGGTTTTCCGCCTTGTTCACCAAAACAAGCAGGATTTATACACAGATGTTCAGGGTCGCTTTTTGTACAAATCAGGCCTCCATGTGCCAGCTGCCGTGGTGGGGGCACGTTACTCCTAAAACCTTCAAGCTGTGAGGGACAGTGGCACAGAGGAGGGGACTGAAGCCGGGGAGAGAAGCGGCACTCCTAGGCCGTGCGGGCCCTGTTCTCCACATCTTCTCCTGTAGTCTTTTTAATTCTTGAGCAGGGACAGTCCTTAATGACAGCCCAGGGTGCTGAGCCCTGCCGGGTGGGACCCCAGCGTCGGGTTTTAGCAGTTCCACAGGCCAGCCGGAGCCACCTGGGCCAGGCCACCACAGCCTCAGACCTTTGAACCATGCCTTGGTCTCTGGGAGAGGGACAGATACCACTGGCTCACGGGGCTGTTCAGGGCAGGACAAATCAGTAGGCCATGGGCTGGGTGTGATGGCACATGCCTGTAATCCCAGCACTTTGGGAGGCTGAGACAGGAGGATCAGCACGAGTTCGAGACCAGCCTGGGCTACAAAAGTGTGCTCAAGGCCCGCCTGAACTGCATAATGAGAGCCCGTCTCAAAAAAAAAAAAAAAAAAAAAGTAGGCCATGATCCTTGCCTAGAAAGCTCTAGAAAGCTCTAGAATGATGTCCAAAGGAGACATCATTGGGGCCTTGCCCCAAAAGGAGTACTCATCCAAGGCATAAAAAGATGAAGACCCCTTTAAACCCAGTCTCAGTATATGCTCAGGGCAGTGGTCATCCCTTAGGGGTGGCAGTAGGTAGTTTGCTTCCGGTTCTCAGTTTCAGTGTGTGGTCATCAAGGAACATCTTCTTGATCTCTGATACTACCCCCATTTTTCAGAAGACAAAACTGAGGTTCAAAGAGGGGAAGCGTCCCTCTCTCCTAAGCCACAGCACCTGGAAGTAGCAGGGTCACGCTTCCAAGCACAGAGCACCCCCTGCCACGCCCTGTACCTCAACACTTCCCACATGCCTGTGTCCCAGGCTGCCTTGCTCCCAGGGATTAGACAAGACATGGCCTCACCTGCTGTGTCCAAAAACTGTACCTGGGGCATCTATCATAGTGCACCTGGCAGGAGCTCAATGGGTGTTCGATGAATGAATTAATGAATGAGCAATTCACCTGGGGAGATGTGAGGGAAGGAGTGGAGACTGCCTCGTGAGGAATGCCAGATTCTTCCGCATGCCCGACTGCCTGCCCCTCTCTTTTCTATTTTTCTGATGCGTTCTCGTTTTTCTTTTTCACAACATTTCAACAAAAGGCCTCCACCCCTGACCCTTGCTTAGGAGCTGACAGATGGGCACCGAGGCAGCCAGGAGCCGCCCGAGTTCCTCTGGAGTGACGAGGTCATGGGACCAGCCCCGCCAGCTGCGGCCCAGTGTTGTCCCAAAGGCCCAGAGCCAAACAGGGTTCTGGTGCTTCCACTCCTAGAGGTCCTGCTTCTTCAGAGAGACCCAGACACGCTGGCCCTGCAGCTCAACAGTATTGAAATATGATGCTATCCAAGGAGAATGTCACAAGGATTAATAGCCTTTCTCCTCCTGGCCTGCTGCTAAAACCACACTGTAGCCTTACATTAAAACCCACTGAGTCTGCACACCACATTTTTAAGTTTCTCCTGGCCAGTGTGGACGGTCACTGGTATCCTGTGGGCAGGTTCTTGGAATGGGGTATATTCAGGAGAACCCTCTAGTCTGGCCTCCTTAGTGAAAATAGAGTCAAGAGCCCATAGGACAAGTGCAAGTCAGTAGGAAGGGTTGGAAATAAACATTAGTCCCTTGCCGGAACATACTTCTGGATTTGAAACTGAACCCCCAAGCAAGCCAGGGTGCTGTGAAAGTAAAATGGCCGTGGTAGACTCCGTCGGACGTAATGACAAGTTCAGCAGAGATCGTCACACATGAGAGTCTGCCCCTCACCACTACCCTGCAGCTCCTCCCAGAGGATTGTGGGAGGAGAGATGAAGGGAAGAGCCATGAGATGGGAGTGAAAATAAAGACCTAGGCACCTGTAGTGGCAGCGGTCAGTCAGGCTCCAGGTTCAGGCTGATAGCAACTCACAAATCTGCTCTCCTGCCCACCTTCAAGTTAAGACATCAAGTCCAGCACCAATAGATTTAAAAGTCTCCAGAGGTGGGGCTGATCCTTCTATTCCAGGTGGTGGTGGTTTCTCCATATGCAGAGGCTACCTAGAGCCATGGAGTGCCAGGTTTGCCCAAAGTTGGCTTGCATGTAGTACCAACTTTCAGAGCGATGCCAACATGGCTTCTTTGCTTCCTGGTGGGAAGAGATCATTCTGTCTGCCTCCTTTCCCTTACAATACCATCCCTGGGAGAGGCAGTTGCCTGGATTGGGAATGGCAGGGGGCTGGATTGGGAATGGCAGGTAGGAAGGAAGTGACAGGGAGGCAGGAAGCTTCTTGTGCAGTCTGACAAGGCCAAAGGCCAAGAGCTGGAAGATCATGGCTGTTGGCAGAAGGCATGACTTGGTGTAGAGCTGTCCGGTACAAAGTCCAAGCGAGGTGGGCTGCTCAGTGATCTAGGAAAGGGCCTCTCTGTCCCTTTTAAAAATGAACTTTGAGGAGACTGGAAGTGGCCAGACTGAACGCAAGACAGCACAGGACGTTGGCCAGTGGTATGCTTCGTGGCCCACACAAATGGTCTGAGGTGCTGGCAGAATCTAGAGCAGGCGGGCTCTTTAAAGGAAGGAAATGATGTGAAGAGAGGAAACTAGGATCAAGCATTCAAGACACAGCAAGCCTGTCTGAAAACAAAACAAGAGCAGATACAGAGGCTGGGGGTCGATCCCTTGGGCTGCTGTGCTGGTCCCACCCCCAGGACGCACTGAGACAGCGATTGAGACTGAGTATGGTGGCGCGCCTGCAATCCTGGCTCTTGGGAGGCTGTAAACAGTCCGATCAGTATAAGTCCAATCTAATAGTGAGACCCTGAACACCTTGTACACCTTTCCTTAAGATACACCACACACACACAAGCACACACACACATCACCAAAGCCCGCCCCCCAAAAAAACCCCCCAAAAAACAAGAAAAGTAGGAACAGCCCAAACACATAAATCTGAAGCTCAGCTTTGTTTATTGTCCCATACTTGCATTAAAAGATATTTTAATACATAAATAGGCGGGGTGCAGATTGTGGATTTGCATAGCGTGTGTATCTGGCTCCTCTGAGATTACAGGGAACGACTGCTTGTGTCGTACTTGCTCTACTTAGCAACGCATCAGCGTCACAGTGAGTGACCAGACCACTTAATAGGCAAGATGTCTACACGTATGCGAAAGCTGCACAATCACGGGATTCCCCACCCCCCAAAAATTTGCAGGTAGTAAGCCATCGTCCCTCAGCAGTCAAAACTCCCTGAGGCTTTCAAAAATTTAGCATTCGGCAAAGTATCCGAGCCAGCGCCTGTTCACTTAGCGAAGCAATCCCCAGTCATAACTAAAAATTACATATTTGCTTTTAATTGTTACATCATTATCCCCGTACACCTGAGATGTAAGTGTAAATTCAATATTAGCTATTAAAATATGCACTTGTTTTCACAGTGGAGTGTTTTCAGCCTCTGACTCCGGGAAATGAGACAGAATCGTAACAGGTCAGGAGCGAGGGGGGACGGCCAGGTGTCCTGACAGCTCCATAAATTCTCATGCGTGTCATGTGTGGGGGAGGGGAGGGCGGTAATTAAACAAAACAGAGATAAACCACAGCGGGGTCTCTCGGAAGTCAGCTTTCCTGAATGAATTATGGATGCGAGAGTTCTAACGGAGGGAGAGTGATTCAGCAGGTCTTATGGCCCATGGACTATGGTGGTCTAAATGAAAAGCATTTTGTCCCACTCAGAAAGAGCAATTGCTAATGGCTTTGGCCATAGCTGAAATGCGGTGTTCCTCTCTGACCTGGGAGAACTGGAAAAGGAGGAAGAAGGTGCAGGATAACCCCCATTCTGTATGCAGGAGTGCCTGTGACCCCAAGCTGGTCACCAGTACCAATTATTGACAGTTGGTGACAGGGAGGGGACTATCATCACCTGTTGTTTCAGACTGGCCAAGGAAAAGTCCCAGCCTGGGCTTTGAGCTGAGTACATAAATGTGGTGAACCTCTCACTGTTTAACCTCTCCTTCAGCTTGGTTGGTGGCCTCCTTAAGGCCAGGATTCCCAAGTAAAGACGTCAGGTGAGCCATCTCAGGTTCATCCTTATGGGAATCTCACCAAGGCCAGGTACTTGTGGGACTTAGTACCACAAAAGCACTCAGAAAGTGAAGACAAGAAAGAAGGTGGTGGACCCGTGCATGCGTAACTCATGACGGGGGCTGAGGTAGCGCGGTGTGACAAGCCCGCTGGATGCAGTGTGCAGCCACTTCTGTTGGCTCACAGAAGACAGCCACTTACCTGACTGAAGGAAGTGAGGGAGGCATTGATGCAGTGGGTTTCTCTGGCCATAAAAGGATTTCTGCCAGTGTGGAGCAGAGACTGGGGATCCCACCCAGCTTGGAAGGAGCAGCCTGGCAACCTGGTGAAGTGGGAAGCCCCACAGGCACTGAGATACCTGGGACTCTTCAATGAAACGAAAGAGAAAAACCCATGGCGTGATGTTCTGCACGGTGACAGGGACACCTAGCTTTGCATGTAGCATCTGTTTCTTCTGAGGGTCTCACCATGCCGTCTGCCCCAGGACAGGCTGAGCATTGTGAATGGAAGCTTAAAGCACCTCTACCAGAGTCTGTGAAGTCCCTGAGGAAGGGACTTCTCCATCTGCACAGCCCTCGGCCATCTGCTGCGGGGTGGGAGGGTGGGCTTGGCTGCTGCCCCAGGTTCCCAGGAGCCAGGAGGCCTGCACCTGTTCCTTTGCCTCTTGGTCACTGAGATTTCCACTGGGGAAGTCGTTCCTGCATCTTTCCATATGGTCAGCATGGTATGGTCAAGGAGTAATCTAGGAGATCTGTCTTCTAACAGACAGCGCATCTTCAGCTGTCTAACAGACCCCCAGCCACCCATGTGCACAAGCCCTGGGTACCACAGAGTGCTGGCCAGAGTGTCTTCACACCAGAAGCTCTGTCCAGTTGTGTTCCATGGGCTTCGACCTCCTGCACAATCAAAGCCAGTGGGGAGAAACACTCTCAATCACTTGGTGGCTGTCGTGTGGGCGGGGCCACGGTCAGGTGTGGGGGAGGTCCTGAGCAGCTCTCTGTAGCTTCAGTAAATTATACCAGCATGGTTTCACCGATCCATTTCTATTGACATTTAAAAAAAAAAATTGATCTTGCTCAAATGTGTGTTCTCAATCGTAGAAGTGAGAATATGCATTCCTTGCAATTTTCCTCTGCATGCAAAATAATGAGTAGCTCATGGTGCACTGGAAGACAAGATGCTGTAATGTGCACTGTCTCTCCTGCATGAGCTAATAACTGCAATCTTGTGGGACTCCTTCTTGCACTAAAGTTCCTCCAAGGAGAAGAAATAGAAGAGTTTCTCTCCAGGTGCCACCTCAGAGTTCTTTACTCATTTGGGTTTTATGTGGGCTTGTATTCCAATTTTCTGCTGCTATATCCATTTCTACCATTAGGTGAGGGAGGGCAAGGACCCCACTTTATTGTGTGAGGTGCTTGCCCCAGGGCAGATGCTGCCTGGCTTGGGGCAGGTGTTCAGGGGCTCATTCTGTGCTCCATATGGAGCAACTACTCTGGGCCTGGCTGTGGGAGATGCATCAGTAAGCAGGGCAGGTGTAGCCTCTGAGAGACCTTGAGAGTCCACCTAGCTCAAGGTTTGCTTTTTATGAATAAAAAAGTTGGTCCACAGCTGGAGCTGTGTGAGTCTGTGTGGAACCAGTTTAGAGACTTGCTGGCTTGTTAGAACAGAGCTAGACAACTGCCCCTATGTATGTGAGCCTATTTCTTTTGTGTCCAGAAGCCAGGTAGAAAGCCCAGTCAAAGCAGAGAGGAGGGACCCAATCATAGCAGAAGATTCTAATATAATGATACCTTGGTTGTGCGTAGGAGGAAAATCAGGCCAGAGCTGCTGTTTTACAGCAGCAGTGGTGGGAGTGGTAGCTGAAGTGCATGCTGGGAACTTGTGACTTCTTCTAGTCCAAGTGGCTGGGCATTCAGGCCCAGATCAGTGCATACAGTGATGAGTAGAGCCCCAGCCCAACCTGTTGATGCATAGCCAATACTCAGACGTTGGTCTCTGTGTTGCAAATGAAACGAATAATTCTTGCATCTTGGTTTCACATAATTACAGCTAAAGAATGGAATTTGCCTATCAACTTGAGCCCCATGAAAATGCTTAGAAATCTCTTGAAATGGGACTCATTATTGCACAGATAAATCAACTCTGCTGCTTTCTACTTGCTGCTGAAGTTCACGCTGTAAAAATCCAGGCGTAGACGGTGACTATTCCCCTCCAGGATCAGATCCCTGATCCTTGGAGAGATTCAAGGAGGCTCTATTGGCTGGAATTTGTTCATACCCCCAGCCCTAACCTCCTCTGCCTCTGTCCTCTACCTTGACCATGGCCAACAACTGGAAGTTCTTTCAGTGTGCTCTTTGGGTTCCTATCTTGGGTTCTTATCTCTCTGTTGTTGCACAGGTGGCCTGGAAGACCCTGCTCTAACTTTTCCCTTTGGCAAGTCCAAGCCCAACCTTCTGAACTCAGCTTGCACCTCCTAGCATTCCCTTTCCACTACCCCTTAACCCTACACTCAACCAGTGAAGCCGTATCCACCTACCAACCTACCAACCTACTGAACAACTAACCAACAGACCAACTGACCTACCATTGGAGTATTGTGAGGAAGATTTACAGCAGCGCGTCTTT
>PVJA010039389.1:0-19111 GCA_004027025.1 Myocastor coypus | reverse complement strand
ACCTTGCACTTGCCAGGCAGGCATTTATGCCCCTGAGCTATATCCCTGGCCTCCGGGGAGTTTAAGGGCAGGAGTCCTAGTGAGCAGGGTGGGTCTTTGTAGCATGAACTGAGAATGTTACTGTGTGATACCTGAGCTTTTACATTGTGGTTGTTATTGCTGCTATATAAGGGAAAAGCCAACAGCTGGCTGACAAAGTTATTGAGGTGCCTGAGAAAGTCCCAGAGAAGGTAGGTAAGTTCTATGGAGCTGGAGGAGCCATCATTGTGTACTGGCATCTGAAGCCCTAGGTCACCCATGCTCATTCTCAGTACATGTATGATTTGTTGAGTAGGTGCTACATCTCTGGCACTGTTCACTTTAGGTCCCATCATTAGCAGGACAGCCCTTGGCTTCTAGCAGAAAAGAGAAAGCACAAACTATCATGAGACACAGATTCCTATTCCTATGATTTCAGAAAAAGATGGTCATCATTTTCTGGCCTCCACAAGGCTGATCCATAATTGTACCTTTCTTCTTGTTAGGATTTGTTGACTTGGCACTTGAAAGTTCTTTTTGGAACTTTATGTTACAGCCAGCTCAGCCTGCCCTGTGGGTGGAGCTGGCATAGCATGTGGTGCAAGGAATCAAACCTGCGGTTATCTAAGCTTGCCTAAGCTGGCACTTTAAACCACTGAACTATCTCATCTGCCCCTAGTGCTTGGAAGTTCTTGACCTCAGAGTGATTTTGGAGGAAGTTGGAAAGATCCACATTCAAGCTGGCTTTGGAAGATGGAAGGGGTGGGAGATTTGCAGTAGCTGACTCAAGAGTTCAGTGCAGAAGAAACCAAGTGACTCCTCCAAACACTGACAGCCAGTACATCTCAGACATGGGGGAGAGAGGGTGTCAGAACTATGTATGTGTGCTTGCAAAGGACCAAGGTTGAATTACTTCAGGAAAAGGAACCTTCCCATGTGTGGGAGCCACTGGTGCTAGATTAGAGTCTGAGTCCCTTACCACTGAGCTCTGGTAACACAGCTCTACAAGTAGAAGGAGAGCCCTACTTTTTGAGGGAGAACTCTAGCTGAGGGGCAGTGAATCTGTGTTCAGGATACATGAGGCTCTCATGTCTGAGCCAGCCTTGACTATACACCCTCGACTCAGATGCAGTGATAGGGATTGGTAAAGAGATTCACTGTTCTGTCCAGTTTAGACACCCTGGGTGAAAACTCACTTTCCAGGGCCAGCCAAATAGCTCAGATTAAAGCACCTGCAAGCAGGGGCCAGAGTTTCGATCCCTGGGCCTACTGTGCTCTCCCTGCATGGGGGAGCAGGGAGGGGAACTGAGATAGCAATTGGGCAGTTGGGACTAGGCAGAGTGGCACACTCTTGTAATCCCAGCTCTTGGGACGCTATAAACAGGCAGATCATTACAAGTCCCATCTAGTAGTGAGACCCTGTACTGAACATCCTGTAGACCCTTCCCTAAAATCATATATATGAAAACTCACTTCCCTCAAGGACACACAGGACTTCACAGTGGGGTAAACTTCAGTTAGGGCCATACAGGTTAGAATGGCATTGTGCCATTAAAAATCAAGTTCCCAGGGCCTGGCAGGATAGCTCAGTGGTCTAAAGCGCCTGCTTAGGAAAGCTTGGGCAGCTTCAGGGACCGCGGTTCGATCCCCGGCACCACATGCTGTGCCAGCCCTGCCCTCAGGGCGGGCCGAGCGGGCCATAAAAATGAGTGAATAAACAAAGGTTCTGAAACAAGAAAAAAAAAAAAAAAAAAAAAAATCAAGTTCCCAAGTTTGTAGAGATGGAACAGTACTTGGAATTAACTTGAGTTAGGGGTAATGACAGATAGGCTCCAACTTTGGGATCTGAAGCCTTGGGTCACCCAGGCTCACCCCTTCCTTTTCCAAGGCCAGCCTGAATGTGGGTCTTTCCAACATCCTTCAAGACCTGAAGACAGGTCATACAAACATGCTTACATCTAATTACAAGAGAAAAATAAACTGAAATGCTGTTGCTCAGTTAGCAACAAAAAAAAAAAGTTCTGGTTTTTGGATATATTTTCTAAATATTAACAGTGTTCATATTCCTTTTATAATTTTCTTAGGATTTTATTTTTTGTTGTTTGGGTCAGTGGTTCACTGGTTATTGTTTGGGTAGGTGGATGGGTGGGTGGTTTCTTAGTATGGAGTCCAGTTTGGCCTTGAACTCACTGTGGAATTTGGGCTGGCCTCAGACTCAGTGATACTCATGATTTGACTTCTTGCTGGTTGGGATTATAGGTGTGTACCACCATGCCTGGCTGACTTCATTTTTTGGAATGTTTTAGGGCTTAGAGAAAAGTTGGCCTGGGGCGGCCAAGATAGCTCAGCACTCTAAAGGGCCTGCTTAGGCAAGTGCACAGGGACTGAGGTTCAGTCCCTAGCACCATATGCCTCACCTGCCCTGCCCACACAATGGGCTGAGCTGGCCACTAAGAAGGAAAAAAGGTAGAAGAAACATTGGCTAGAATTCCAGTCTTAATTTTATTGAGTCCACATTTTGTTCAGATTTCCTCAGTTTTTCCTTAATTCTTTATGTTCCAGGGTCCAATCTAGGAACCCACTTAATATTTTATCGCATTTGCTCAGTTCCTCTTGGTACCAATAGTTTATCCAGCCACTTGTGGAGAGCAGGTTGATCTTCCCACAGATGGCTGGTTCTTCCCTGCTCTCAGCTGTCTTTCTCCTCTGATTAAAATGAAGTTCTTGGGGCAGGTACGATAGCTCAGCGGTGTAAGGTGCCTGCTTAGGCAAGTGCAGGAGACTGAAGTTCAGTCCCCACCACCACATGTCCCACCAGCCACACCCTCAGGATAGGCTGAGCCAGCAAAAATAATAATAATAAATAAAGTGAAGTTCCTGCTGGGCATAGTGGTGCACACCTGCAATTTTAGCACTCAGCAGACAGAGGCAGGAAGATTGATGAAGAGTTCAAGACCAGCCTCAACTGAGTAGCAAGACCCTGTCTTCAAAAGCTCTTGGGCTGTGGATATAACTCAGTAGTAAAGCACTTGCCTAACTTTTGTAAGTTCCTAGGTTTTATTCACAGTCACCAAAACAAAATAATGGTCATAATAATAATGCTAGGCATGGCGGTACACTCTGTAATCCAGCACTAAGGAGGCTGAGATAGTAGAATCCCTGAAGGCCAGCTGGAGCTATATATCCTGATTTAAAAAAAAAAAAAAAAGAACTGTTCAGATCTGGGTTACTATTCCACATTGAATTGTAAGTGAAGAATAATAGGGGGCTGGCGAGATAGCTTCATGACACAAGTGCTTGTCTGGCAAGTGCAAGGTTGTGAGTTTGAACCCCAGTCCTGCCAAAAATCAAACAAAAGAAAAGAATAATCATGCATCATTTCAGAGTAGGATCATTTGAACTGAACAATGAGAAGCTTTTAGCCTAAAAACTCAATTGCTAACAGTGGGTT
The DNA here is from genome assembly GCA_004027025.1 of Myocastor coypus. Taxonomy (NCBI): domain Eukaryota; kingdom Metazoa; phylum Chordata; class Mammalia; order Rodentia; family Myocastoridae; genus Myocastor; species Myocastor coypus. The sequence continues at coordinate 15,642 of PVJA010039389.1, read as the reverse complement.
ATAGACTTAGGGACAGCAGGGCTAGGAAGTTGTCTGCCCTCATGCAAGCTTTTAAATCTAGGAGGGCCACTTGGAAGTTCCTGCTTCTACCAAGGTAACTCCCCCCACCACCTCCCATCTCTACTTTCTTATGTCCTTTCTTTGAAAATTCACAATGCTATGTTATGTTTGGAGCTTTTCTCAAAACCCAGCTAGCTATGGCAAAAGCAAGAAGAGACATATATCTAGTGTCTAGTGGAACAGTGAGGACTAATGGAAAACTTTTGATCTGCCCAACTCTGAATTAGCATCCACTTTCCTTTTTTTTTTTTTTAAGGAAAGGTATACAGGGTATACAGGGTCTCACTACTAGATTGGACTGATAATGATCTGCCTGTGTGTAGCCTCCCAAGAGCTGAGGTTATAGGCCAGCACTACCATGTCCAGTCTCAGTTGCCTTCTCAGTGCACACTGTGGGCGGGGCCAGCAGGGCAGGCCTGGGGATCAAAACCCTGGCCCCTGTGCCTGCTTGCTTTAATCTGCTGAGCTATTTGGTCAGCCCAAAAGTTGAGAAGGACTTTGGGGGGGGGGGGTGCTGGTTCCGGCTGCTTTAATGGCTGACTGGGTAAGGCTTGTGGAGCTGGAGATCAAATCCCAGTCCCCTGCGACTGACTGCATTTGCCTGAGCAGGCACTTAACAACTGAGCTAAGCCATAGGCCCCCTGCTACACACACTTTCCCTTGTGAAGAGAAATGACTAAACCTGGCCAAGTACAGACTCTCCTGCCATCTTACTGCCTTGCCTTAGGCTAGGCTTCCTGGAACCCTGTAGTGTGGGAACTGGGTGGCAGTGACCAGGCTTTGTAGAAGAACCTGGCCTGTCTGACTGTTTCATGTGTGGTTGCAGGGAAGTCAAGGTGACAGCAAGAATGCCAAGAAAAAGAACAATAAGAAGACCAACAAGAATAAAAGCAGCATTAGCCGCGCCAACAAGAAGAAGCCCAGCATGCCCAATGTGTCTAATGACCTGTCCCAGAAACTCTATGCCACCATGGAGAAACACAAGGAGGTAGTGGGATGGGCCAGATGGGAGGTACTGTTGATTATTAGGGCTGAAGAGAGGTAGTAGATCTATTTCTGGCTAGGAAAAGGGAAAATGCTCAAGTCTGGCTGTCCTAGGGTGTCTTGTATAGGTCTGTGGTGAAAGGAGGGTCTGCTCCACCTGGCAGAACTAGCTAGTTTGATAATACAATGATATTTGTCAACAGTTCCATTCCATCCGTAGTACCAAAGTCTTGTAAGCCACTCTGGTCAGGTAGCCCTGCTCTCAGCATCTTTCTGTGGGACTAACGCAGATCCTCTCTACAGGTCTTTTTTGTGATTCACCTGCATGCTGGCCCTGTCATCAACACACTGCCCCCAATTGTGGACCCTGACCCACTGTTGAGCTGTGACCTCATGGACGGGCGTGATGCTTTCCTCACCCTGGCCAGAGACAAGCACTGGGAGTTTTCTTCCTTGCGCCGCTCCAAGTGGTCCACACTGTGCATGTTGGTGGAGCTGCACACCCAGGGACAGGATCGCTTTGTCTACACCTGTAATGAATGCAAACACCATGTGGAGACGCGCTGGCACTGCACTGTGTGTGAGGTAGGTCTTGGCACTAGGATTCTGACCAAACATCCTCAGGATGCCAGAGTTCCATGCACAGAAGGATTTGTGCTGACCTTCCTGGGATTAGGAGCTGGTTGTGTGGCAAAAGGCTTCACTATCTTCTTCCCTGTGCTTCATTAATTCCTGCTTGGCAACTAGCACAGCTGTAGGCCTCTCAAGTGCTGGGCCACCCTGACCTACAAGGTACTAGAGGAGCAGTCTCCAGGGCAGCTTGTGGTTTTGGTCAGTCAAGTATGCAGAAACACTGGGGGGACACTTGGTGGGAATTCTGACCTGTTTGCCCTCTCCTTGTGATCCCAACTCTTGTCTTCCTAAGGGATTAGGGATAATGTCCCCTGTCCTTTGATCAATATATCAGGCCTTTTGTTGCTAGCTCCCCCTTATATTTAGGCCACAGTATTGAATGGCTGTGACTGTCTCTCACAAGCTTATGTGTCAGGTTGTATGAGTGTTCTGGCTCCTTTTCTGCAGACATTGCCACATTGCCCACACTTCCCGCTTGTCATGTCCTTCCTCCCAGGTTATCTATAATCACTGTCTGACAGGCAGCTTGCCTTGATGGGTGGTATCTGGCAGGTCCTGGTTAAGATGGCAGATGCTTTTGTGCCTGTCAGGCCCTTCCTTCTGTGTCTTTTTGTATTTAGTACAGGTTCTAAAGTTTTGTAAGGTCTTGCTGCACAGATCACTCATAGTGACCATCCTATTTTCAGCCTCCCAAGTGCAAGGATTATAGGCACAGGCCACCATGCCCAATCTCAGTCACTGTCTCAGCACACTCTGGGGCAGGGAAGTGGGTCATGGGTCCAGCTTAGGCAGGCACTTTAATCCATTGATCTATCTGGCCAGCCCTCTGTCTTTAAATGCCTCCTTTCCTTTTGCCCAGCCATGTGCAGCTTCCTCTGTCTTCTTTCTTATTTCCTAATACTGAGATTTTTATGTTGTTTCTCTGAGTTTTCATACTTGACCCTAACCTCTAATCTTAGATATAGTACTTCATTTTCTGTTGCAGTTTTCAGCATTTGGGCTTCTGTGAGGAGGCAGGACCATTTGACACTCTGGCTAGCTTGTCCCTTCTTCCTGGGAAGACTTTCCATGCCCTCTGGTGGCACTTCAAAAAATGGCCACAGCATCCTTTATCCTCTTACTCTTGGGCTTCATAGTATAGATATGGAATCAGTGGGATGTAGCAGGGACTGATTAATGCTCTTCAACACTGGAGGCAAAAAGAAAGGAGACCAGTGTCTACTACTAAGGAGCCTTAGGCATATACTACATCCTGTGTGTGGCCAGGAAAAAGATTAGGCCCAAGCAGCCAGGCATGATGGTACACGCCTGTATTCCTAACATTCGAGGCAGGAGGGGTGCTATCAGTTTAAGTCCAGCCTGACCTGCATAGTGAAACCTTTTCTCAAAAAGGCCAAAAAAGGGGGATTAGGCCCAAGCTAAGAGGCAGTGATGGGAAGGAGTAGCCAGCATGTCTGGTCTTGCTTGACCCTGTGCTTATATTGGCTTATCCGTTTTCCTTTTCTGCAGGACTACGACCTTTGCATCAACTGCTATAACACAAAGAGCCACACCCATAAGATGGTGAAGTGGGGACTGGGGCTCGATGATGAGGGCAGCAGCCAGGGTGAGCCACAGTCCAAGAGCCCCCAGGAGTCCCGGCGTTTGAGCATCCAGCGCTGCATCCAGTCCCTTGTTCATGCCTGCCAGTGCCGCAATGCCAACTGCTCACTGCCATCCTGCCAGAAGATGAAGCGGGTTGTGCAGCACACCAAGGGTTGCAAACGCAAGACCAATGGAGGCTGCCCGGTGTGCAAGCAGCTTATTGCTCTTTGCTGCTACCATGCCAAACACTGCCAAGAAAACAAATGCCCTGTGCCCTTCTGCCTCAACATCAAACACAAGCTCCGCCAGCAGCAGATCCAACACCGCCTGCAGCAGGCCCAGCTCATGCGCCGACGGATGGCTACCATGAACACCCGCAATGTGCCTCAGCAGAGTTTGCCTTCTCCTACCTCAGCACCACCTGGGACCCCCACACAACAGCCCAGCACACCCCAGACGCCACAGCCCCCTTCCCAGCCCCAGCCCTCACCCGTGAGCATGTCACCAGCCGGCTTCCCCAGTGTGACCCGGACTCAGCCCCCCATGACTGTGTCCGCTGGAAAGCCCACCAATCAGGTGCAGGCCCCTCCACCCCCTGCACAGCCCCCACCAGCGGCAGTGGAAGCAGCCCGGCAGATTGAGCGTGAGGCCCAGCAACAGCAGCACCTGTACCGAGTAAATATCAACAATGGCATGCCCCCTGGGCGCACAAGCATGGGAACCCCAGGAAGTCAGATGGCCCCCGTGGGCCTGAATGTGCCTCGACCCAGCCAGGTCAGTGGGCCTGTCATGCCCAGCATGCAGCCTGGACAGTGGCAGCAGGCACCCATTCCCCAGCAACAGACAATGGCAGGTATGCCCAGGCCTGTGATGTCCATGCAGGCACAAGCTGCAGTGGCTGGGCCACGGATGCCCAATGTGCAGCCTCCTAGGAGCATCTCACCCAGTGCCCTGCAGGACCTGCTGCGGACCCTGAAGTCACCAAGCTCCCCTCAGCAGCAGCAGCAGGTGCTGAATATCCTCAAGTCAAACCCACAGCTAATGGCAGCTTTCATCAAACAGCGCACAGCCAAGTATGTGGCCAACCAGCCTGGCATGCAGCCTCAGCCTGGCATGCAGTCACAGCCTGGCATGCAGTCACAGCCCAGCATGCACCAGCAGCCTGGCCTACAGAATCTCAATGCGATGCAGGCTGGTGTGCCGAGGCCCAGTGTGCCTCCACAGCAGCCAGCAATGGGAGGCTTAAACCCCCAGGGCCAGGCTCTGAACATCATGAACCCAGGACACAACCCCAACATGGCAAGTATGAATCCCCAGTACCGAGAGATGCTGAGAAGACAGTTGCTCCAGCAGCAGCAGCAACAGCAGCAGCAACAGCAGCAGCAGCAGCAGCAGCAGCAAAGCAGTGCCAGCATGGCAGGGGCCATGGCTGGGCACAACCAATTCCAACAGCCACAAGGACCTGGAGGCTATGCCCCAGCCATGCAGCAACAGCGCATGCAGCAACATCTTCCCATCCAGGGTAGTTCCATGGGCCAGATGGCTGCTCAAATGGGACAGCTTGGCCAAATGGGGCAACCTGGGCTGGGGGCAGACAGTACGCCCAATATCCAGCAGGCCCTACAGCAGCGGATTCTGCAGCAACAACAGATGAAGCAGCAGATCGGTTCCCCAGGCCAACCAAACCCCATGAGCCCCCAGCAGCACATGCTCTCAGGACAGCCTCAGGCCTCACATCTCCCTGGCCAGCAGATCGCCACATCCCTCAGTAACCAGGTGCGGTCTCCAGCCCCTGTCCAGTCTCCGCGGCCCCAGTCCCAACCTCCACATTCCAGCCCATCACCACGGATACAGCCCCAGCCTTCACCACACCATGTCTCGCCCCAAACTGGTTCCCCCCACCCTGGACTTGCAGTTACCATGGCCAGTTCCATGGATCAGGGACACCTGGGAAACCCCGAACAGAGTGCAATGCTCCCCCAGCTGAATACCCCCAACAGGAGCGCACTGTCCAGCGAACTGTCCCTGGTTGGTGACACCACGGGAGACACGCTAGAAAAGTTTGTGGAGGGTTTGTAGCATTATGAGAGCATCAGTTTTTGTTTTGTTTTGTTTTTTGGGTTTGTTTTTTTTTGTTTGTTTGTTTGGTTTTTTTTCCATGTTCTTGGACTTTTTGTACTGAAAATCCAGACATCTAGGCTCTTTTTATTGCTAGATGGAACTGACTTCCAAGCCATGGAAAGGTGGATTAATGTTTAAAGAAACAATACAAAGAATATATTTTTTGTTAAAAACCAGTTGATTTAAATATCTGGTCTTTTTTTTTCTCTTTTTGTTGTTTTTGTTTTTTGTTTTGATTTGATTTTTTTTTTTTTTTTTTTTTTTTTTTTTTTTTTTTTTTTTTTTTTTTTTTTTTTTTTTTTTTTTTTTTTTTTTTTTTTTTTTTTTTTTTTTTTTTTTTTTTTTTTTTTTTTCCTTTTTTGTTTTGGGGGAGGGTGGCTTGTTTGGATTCTTTTTGTCGTCATTGCTGGTGACTCATGCCTTTTTTAATGGGAAAAACAAGTTCATTATATTCATATTTTTTATTTGTATTTTCAAGACTTTAAACACTTATGTTTAAAAGTGAGAGGAAAAATAATATTCAGAAACTGGTTCCTGAAATAATGCATCTTATAATGTATCCTGATAACTATGACGTTGCGGGGAGATTTTTTTCTATAGTGAACTCTGTGGGCGTCTCCAAGTATTACCCCTGGACGATAGGAATTGACTCCGGCGTGCACACACGTACACACCCACACACATCTATCTATACATGCTGGCTTAAGCCAAACTCTTTGTCTTGCAGATGTAGAAATTGTTGCTTTGTTTATCTGATAAAACTGGTTTTAGACAAAAATAGGGATGATCACTCTCTTAGACCATGCTAATGTTAATAGAGAAGAAGCATTCTTTTCTTTCTTCTATGTGAAACTTGAAATGAGGAAAAGCAATTCTAGTGTAAATCATGCAAGTGCTATAATTACTATAAATAAGAAAATTCAAGAAGATTCAATCACTGTATAGAATGGTAAAGTACCAACTCATTTCTTATATCATATTGTTAAATAAACTGTGTGCAACAGACAAAAAGGGTGGTCCTTCTTGAATTCATGTACATGGTATTAACACTTAGTGTTCGGGGGCTTTTTTGTTATGAAAATGCTGTTTTCAACATTGTATTTGGACTATGCATGTGTTTTTTTCCCCATTGTATATAAAGTATCGCTTAAAATTGATATAAATTACTGAAATTTTTAACATGTATTCTGTTCTTTAAGATCCCTGTAAGAATGTTTAAGGTTTTTATTTATTTATATATATTTTTGGAGTCTGTTCTTTGTAAGACATGATTCTGATTGTTCACTTGGAGTGGAGAGGCTGGGGCTGCAGTCCAATGGCAGTGGGAGTAGCAGCTGGGGAACAGCCCGCAGCCACCTTCCTTCCCAGAGACCAAGGCAGCGTCAGCCTTGCGGAGTTGATGCTCACAAGGGGCATTTCACCCACGCTGCAAGGGACACCAGTGGGTATGAAACAGCACTGTGCTTCCAGCCCATTTCCGTGGTACTGTCTCCTGTTGTACAGTCAGCCAACCCTGGAGGGAAGGCTTCTACCCTATAGGCAGGATGCCCCATCCCCACCCTTATGTAAACAAGCCTCAGAATTGATACGAAGGGTGCTCTAGGTGGTTCCTGACTCTCTCCCTCTCCCTCCCCTGCAGGATACCAGCTATCCTTCACTCAGTAGGAAGGGTGCCTGTCAGTCTGTTATGGCCTTACTAGTAGGGGAGCTCAGGAACACCAGGTACTGCCCTGGGGGCCACCAAGAGGTAGATTCCACCCTCTGGTAGGGTTCAGTTGATAGTGCCCTTACTAAGCAGGTGACACAAGCTTGAGAGTAAATGTATCTAAGAGGAGGACCTTCAATAGGGAAGCTTACAGTCATCCTCTATTGTCTAGTGCTCCTCCCCCCTTTATTTCTTGTCTTCCAACCAAAAGGAGGGCCAGAAGTGGTGAAGGGGTTGTGGTGTTAAATTCAGAAACCATAGCCCACATAACTTCTCCTTTGTTCTTCTGTTTATATAGAGTTTTTCAAAATACACATTCATTTGAAAATAAATTGAAGAAGCTTTGAAGGAAATTGGACGGGTGTAATGTCATTTTAAGTAGATTTTAATCTTAAGTTGCAATGTGGATTATTAAATCAGGGTGATTTTAAGACCACAATCTTAACACTCCCAGCCAGTCTCCTTATCTACCCCTATCCCCAACTAAAGAGTATGGCCATGCCTTTCAGTGGAGATGTGTCCTAGCTGGGTCCTTGCACATCAATCATCCTTTTGAGAATCTCCTTTTCCGCCATCAAGGAAGTACTGAGCCATATGTTCCAACGTGAAGCAGGTCCCAAGCCCTTGCTCAGAAGGCTGTGAGCTTCAGTGTATACCCTTTTACTGAGAGCACTGGGGGCATCTTTTTCAGATCATCCTTGAATTCAAAACTGCCCTCCACCTCTTCGGAGTCTGCATCCTATGCAACCATTTTGAGCAATCCAGATGTCAGGATGTGATGAAGGGTGTGACCTGTGGATACTAACTCTTAAGCTTGTCCTAAGGAAATTTCTGTAAGCCGGAGATCCCAGATGGTGTGTCTCATGCTGTATACTTAAAAGAAGAAAAAAGTCCTATATTTGTGATTAAAAAGAGGGAACTTGAAATGTGATGGTGTTTATAATAAAAGCTGATAAAACTGCTTGGATTCAAAGATGGTTCCAATTGGCTAATGGTCCTTAGCATTAGCACAGCAGCTAATGACAGTGAAGATGCTTCATTGACTGTCTCAACTGGGCATGCATTTGACACTGTCTTTGAATTTCTAGATTAAAGTAAAATGAGATAGCTGGGGATATAGCTCAGTGGCACAGTGCCTCCGTGGCAAGCACAAGGTCCTGAGTTTGATTCTTGTTACCAAAACAAAGTGGATAACATGCCCTCTGATTCTTAAGGTCATAGGGTGGAGATACTGTAACTTTCTATTTGTTTAATTGCTACAAAATGAAGCCAAAGATTTAATTTAAACCAAAATGTGTTAATGTTCTGAGGTAAAATTGTAAAGTAGTGATGGCAGGTAGATAGCCATTGTGCTGTCAGAACTTTCAACATTATAGGTATGCTGGGAACTACAACCACAGTACTGTAGCAGGTATGGGTGAGCCTATAGGAATAACAGTCCATTTGGGACCATAAAGGTGTGGCAGCCTCATAGGGATATTACATGTTAATTTCATATTCACGAATTGTGTATAATAACATGGTACATATCAAAGATGGGAAAATAGTTCAGTTTAATTAAAATTTGAGGGATTGACGACACCTGGAAGGCTGAGGCAGGAGAATTAGTGCAAGTTCAAGACCAACCTGGGCTACAAAATTGAGCTCAAGGGCCCGGCAGGATGGCTCAGTTGTCTAAAGCGCCTGCTTAGGAAAGCTTAGGCGGCTGCAGGGACCGCGATTTGATCCCTGACACTGCAGGCTGAACTGGCCATAAAAATAAATAAATAAAAGTCTAAAGCACCTGCTTAGGCAACTGCAGGGACCGCAGTTCAATCCCTGACACCACATGCTGTGCCTGCCCCACCCCTAGGGCAGGTTGAGCCAGCCATAACAAAGTTTAAAAAATGTAAAAGTAAAGTAAATTTAAAACAAAATCCAGCCCATCTTAGTAGCTCATACATGTAATTCCAACATGGGAGGTTAAGACTGAAGGATTAGGGAGCTGGGGAGATAGCTCCGAGGCACAAGTGCCTGCTGGGCAAGTGCAAGGTTGTGAGTTTGAACCCCCGGTCCCACAAAAAAAAAAAAAAGACTGAAGGATTGCCCTAAGTTCAAGGCCAACCTTTGCTCTGTCGAGAGCTTACTACATAGACCCTGTCTTAGAAAAACAAATCTTACTGCCTCAGACTCCTGAGTTATATGTCTACACCATTATGTTTAGCTCAGATCTTTTTTTTTTAATATACATACAACTACTGATGATTGAACCCAGGGTCTAACAAATACTAGTCAAGTACTACCACTCAGCTACATCTGCCTATTTAAAAAACTTTTGGTTTCTTTTCAGTAATGGAGATTGAGGCCAGGGCCTTCATAGTGAGCTATAGTATCAGGCCTTTAAGAAATTTTTGAGACAAGATCTCACTAACTTGCCCAGTTAGGTTCAGGCTTGCAGTCCTGCATCATTCTACCAGGCTGCTAGGATTACAAGATAATTTAAATTTTAAGGTAGAACTTACGTTGCCCTAGGCTGACCTGAATCTTGCAAGCCTTCCCTAACCTCATGATGGGCATCAGCTATTGTTCTACAGAGGATTCACTAGAGCTCAGCTGTGTCACTGTTAATTCAAAATTTCAAAGGGAAGTGATGGTTGTGAAATAACTTAAGTGTTGTAGGAGGGTGGCTGGTAACTCCGTAGTAGAGTGCTTCCATAGCTTGCACAAAGCCCTGCAGGTATTTATCAAGGAATCTGGAAAAGACTGGAAAGTTTAGATTATAGAAAATGTGGGCCTGAGGCTTCTGTGAGGTTAAAGAGATGGAAACAATTACCTGACAGCATTGTGTCACAAGGAGCCCTATGGTAAGGCCTTGGTCTTAACCTTAAGTGAACCCCCCTGCGAAATTGTGCTTTTTTTTTTTTTTCTTGGCAGAACCAGGGTTTGTACTCAGAACCTTGCACTTGCCAGGCAGGCACTTGTGCCATGGAGCTATCTCCCCAGCTCCCTGTACTTTCTTTATATGGGTAATAAAGTGAAAGGAGATGGGGGAAATGTAATAATATGTAACGAATGATACTTAAATAGATATCAGTCATTTACCTTATGAGGGAAATAGGTAAGTGATTTGGTGGAATTCACAGAGCAAGGAAAGCTCGGCTGGGTGCCTGGTTTGAGCCTTGCCCTTGCTCTAAACTCAAAAAAAGAACCCTTTGGGCTGGATGTAGTGGGCACACCTGTAATCCCAGCACTGGAGGCTGAGACAGGAGGGTCATTGTGAGTTTTAAGAGCAGCCTGGGCTACAAAATGAGCTCAGTGCCAGCCTGAGTGGCATCGTGAGACCCTGTCTCAAAAAGCACCATTTCAGGCTGGGGAGATATCTCAGTAGAATAAGTGTTTGGCAAATGCAAGGACCTCAGTTCAAGCCCCAGTTATACACACACACACACACACACACACACACACACACACACACACACAATTCATTGCAACTTTTAGAACCCCTGCCGCCCCACTTTCCATCCTTATCCCACTGGGTCACTCAGAGCCTGTATTGGGAGACCGGGGAACAGAATTACCATGCATGGAAATCACTCAGGCACTAACTACATATTAGTAATTAACTCCTTATGAAGGTTTATGGGATCAGCATGCATGTTTGGTCCACTGTTGATTAACCCATTGAAGAAAAAAGAATATTAGTCTACTGTTTGTCAATGTTGTGTCCAGAGCATTAAGCTTCTAGTGTAGTGGCCCTAGTCCTTCCTCTGACCCATGTCTGCAAGAAGGTTGAAATTGTTCAGTGGCATAGTTGAACTATGATGTTTCTCTTTATTTTATTTATTTGCTTGTCTTTGAGACAGAGTCTCACTATGCAGTTTAGGCTGGCCTTGAGCTCACTTTTGTAGCCCAGGCTGGTCTCAAACTCGCACTGATCCTCCTGCCTCAGCCTCCCGAGTGCTGGGATTACAGGCGTGCGCCACCACGCCCGGCTTATTCTTTTTTCCTTGTTTCAGAACTTTTGTTTATTTTTATGGCCGGCTCAGCCTGCCCTGAGGGCAGGGCTGGCACAGCATGTGGTGCCAGGGATGGAACCTCTGTCCCTGCCTCCGCCTGCAGGTGCTTTTTAGACCACTGAGTCATCCTGCCAGGCCCAATGTTTCTCTTTTTTGCTGTACTGAGGATTGAACTCAGGACCTTACACTTGCCAGGCAGGCACTTAGTCTACTGAGCTATCTCCCTGGCCCAAGAAGGTTGAAATTACTTTGGACTCTAAAAGCTTGATATTGCATCCCATGACCCTGGGCATACAGTAAGATAGCCTCTTTCTTACAAACTATAATACCAGCCCCTAGGAGATTGAGATGGAAAGATCAACGTGAGTTTGAGGCTGGCTTGGGCTACATAAAGAGTTGAAATCCTGCCTCAGTGAGATAGATAGACCCTGCCTCATTGCATCTCTATCCCTTTTTAAATTTTGAGACAATCCTCCATAGGTTACCCGGACTAGGATCAAACTTAGAATCCTGCCACAGGCACCCAGAGTGTTAGGATTACAGGCATCACTTGCCTGTCTGGTATCAGACTAGACCCTGAGGAATAACTGAGACCACTAGGACAGGCATGATTGAAGCAAACAGCAATATCTTTATTTCAGGCTGGGCACAACCTGGTCATGGGCAAGAAGACCATTGACCATGAACAAAAGAAGAGAGCCAGCTTTATAGCCTAGATATAGGAGGTGGCATTTCCCTGAGGAAGATGGAAACTTTTAAGTTTCTCAGAGGACATGGGTAGGTATGGTACATGTTTGAGGGGAAGGAAATATAGGATGAGAATGGTTTTGTGCTGATTTACAGTGAATCATTCTCTAGATTTACAGGGTTTCCTAGAGAATCAGCCGTGGGAGCCATCCTGATAAAGTCTTATTTTTGTTCCTCAGGTTGAGTGAGGGGACTTTCCTGTTTGAACTCACTGGTCCATGGAAGTTTTTTCTCTTCAGATTGGGAGGGGCCTACTTGTGAGAACCTAAGAGTTGGTAGTGGATATTTAGAACATTTTCCAAGCTAGAGTGAGCATCTATGTCCACAGGCCCTTAGGAGCTTGTGTGGAGTCTGGGAAGGTAGCTGAGAAATGTGTTTCTACATTGCTACTGTGGATCCTTTCCCTATTCTTCCTACCAGCCAGGCTTTCTGCTGCCAGACTTCCTCCACTGTCACATCTGAACCTTCCCAGGACTCCTTTGACCTTGGTACAGGTATGAATTACTGAGAAAAGGAAGATTGTTGTGCTCCTTTTTGGAATGGGAATGGGTGTTAGGCTTGGGTACTAGACAGTAACATTGTTCCCATGCTCTCAAAGCTTAGAGATTGATTAGAGCAAGGGAAGGGTCATAGGTCAAGCAAGGGGCCTTTGCCAGATTTTAGGCAGCCAGCATTAGTGTCACCAGGAAGGATAACCACAGGGACTAGACTGTAGCTGGCCTTCAGATTTCTGGAAAGCACTTCTCACTGTCCCCAACCCTTGAGAGATGGCTGAGTCCTAAATTTTTGTTTTTCTGAGCAAGGAAAGACTACAGGAGAGCCCAGGTCGGTAAGAAACCTGAGAAGTTTCTCCTCCATAGAATCTGCTTTCTCACCTCTCTCTCTCTCTCTCTCTGTACTAGTTTTCTAATCAAGCTATGCTTAATTTTTGGATATATGGTTTCACTGCACAGTACAGACTGCCCTTGAACTTACTTTGTAGCCTAGGCTGGCCTCAAAGTTACAGTTGTCCTCCTGTCCCAGACTCCCAAAAGCTAGGATTACAGTTAAGTGCCACCACATCCAGCCCTCAACCTTAGTAGAAGCTAAGATTTTTCCTTTGCCAAATATCATTTTCCCTTCCTGAAAAGTCTCTACAAGCCAGATATAGTGCCCCAACACTAACAGATGATTTCCTCAATGAATGAAATATAAGATGGACACCTCTCAATTCCTTTGAGAAATGGCTGTGGGGCATCCTGGTAGGGACCCCAGGTCCACTGGTATTGTGGGGTTTGTAGGCTTGAGACAGTACTTTGGAATTGATTGTAAGAGTTCAGGGGATACCCCTGAGGAATGCTGAGTGAGGAACATAATGAGATCTGGCTGTGTTGGATAGGGTGGTGACCACAGTTGAAACTAGGACCAGTCATTCACAGGTAGAAGATGGCTCTTCCGTCCAAATCTGCATACTCGTTTACATTTTCCTTTTGTTAATTTAAATAAGGAACTTGAGAGTCATCTTTGTCACCTGTATACTGCAAGCATCGCTGGACCACCCTCCAACAACCAACTCTGTCCATGTCCTTCGGAGGCATTATCTTGGATCTTTCTTTGCAGCATCACCTATTTCAAGTAAATTGATTTGTTTTGTGATGTATTGAACACCAAGGCTTTACAGCATACTAAGCTAGTGTTCTACTGTTAAGCTAAACATCAGTTTTCAAGGAACAGTGTTTTTGTACAACTATTTAAAATGGTCATGGCTGGAAATCTTTATTATGGCTCAGAATCATCTGAGAACTTATCTAAATAGATCCAACTGTGTTCCATTCTGTGGTGGAGGCCATGCAGAACAATCTGCGTTAAGATGTGACTGCAGGGTTAGGAGCAAGTGTTAAGACCCAGGATTTATGGCCTGGACCTCCAACCAGACTACTTCCAAAATAGAGAGGCTCCTAATAATACACAAAGCCTAGTTCTGCTGGTGATGTTGGTTACTAAGTTAACATTTTGCTATAGACAGGTCAAGCGTGGAATCTCTTTTTGTCATTCATTCGTCTTAGCTTTTGGCCGCCTAGGTTTAGAAGTTTTCCAGCAGCGTAGGCAGGTGCCTGGAACACAGAAAAGCTAACTGCTTCTTCGCATTCACGTCGCATGTATGTAACAACCAGATCCTATTTCGAAAGACGCACACACTCAGATGTAGTTCGCTTCGCCAGTTAGAGGTTGTCAGGCTCTGAGCAAAAGACCATCGCCCTTTACAACCCAACCCAAGGTCATTGAAGTCCCACTTCCAGCCGGGTTGACTGTAGGACTGGCCACGCCCCAGCAGGCAGCGCGCCGGGCAGCCCGGCGCGCTCGTGACGTAACGTTGCTGCGCCGAGCCCAAGAAGGGTCCATCCAGCTCCATCCTACCAACGGTGCGCACGGCTCTCGGAACAGAGACATGGCTCGCGAGCTTCGGGCGCTGCTGCTGTGGAGCCGCAATCTTAGGCCTCCACTGCGACCTCCGTTTCTGGTGGCCGCCTCGGGAGGTGAGGGCAGCCGGCGTCTTTCTGAGCCCCCGAGCTCTTCAGCCAGGCGCGAGGTGGCAGCACGTGTCACATGGGCATTGGGTCCCGCGCGGAGATGGGCGCTGCGTTGCAGCATCCTCCCAGATTCCTTCTGTTTGTTAGTTTCTCTGGTCGCCGGACGCGGGTGGGCGCGGGAGCCGGTCAGACCGATAAGTAGGTGTCGTCCTCCCCTTGGAAAAATAGAGTAGGGAGGTCTCGTGTGTGCGGGGGACCTCCGCGTCGGGGCCTGTGACTGGAGATAGTGTTCGCCTAAATAATTATGGGCACTTAGCTCCTTGGTTTCCTGGCTCGTTGGACTCAGCTGCGTGCCAGTTCAGTGCCGTTAGACCTCAGAGTGTTTATTCTGAATTGTGGACTCTTAATTATACTCAGAACCTGAAATTGGTAATTTCAACGATGAACAGAGAGAGAATAACTTTATAATCTGTGCTTTCTCATTCTGTACTCGAAAGTAACCACGAAGTAGCGGTTGATGAACCTTCAAGGTGTAGCGCACTCAGTTCCATAAACTTACGTATACATGTGCAAAATTTTACACAAAAAAGCTTAGGTCAATTCTAAATGTGCTATGGAGTATTTTGTAGCACTTTTAAGCATTCTTTTGACATCTTCCAGTACACGTGCATCCAGCGGCTTTCCATAGACAACATACAACTATGTTTTTCTTTTTTAAGAATTTTATTTATTTATTTTTCTTGTTTCAGAACTTTTGTTTGTTTGTTTATTTATTTTTATGGCCGGCTCAGCCTGCCCTCAGGGTAGGGCTGGCGCAGCATGTGGTGCTGGGGATCAAGCCACGGTCTCTGCGGTCACCCAAGCTTTCCTAAGCAGGCGCTTTAGACCATTGAGCCATCCTGCTGGGCCCCACAACTATGTTTTATGAATAGATTTTATTTTTTTGTTTTGTTTTTTGCTTTGTTCTTGAGACAGGGTTTTGCTATGTGGTTCAGGCTGGCCTCGAACTCACTGTGTAGCCCAGGGTGGTCTCGAACTCAAAGTGATCCTCTTGTGTCAAGTCTCCCAAGTGCTGGAATTACAGAGGTATGCCATTAGACTCAGTTGAATATGTTCTCTTTTGCTTAACTTCCTATTAGACACAGTAAAGATTATTTCAGCCGGGCGTAGTGGTACACGCCTGTAATCCCAGCACTCGGGAGGCTGAGGCAGGAGGATCGGTGCGAGTTCGAGACCAGCCTGGGGTACAAAAGTGAGCTCAAGGCCAGCCTGAACTGCATAGCGAGACCCTGTCTCAAAAAGA